>SNQJ01S0027324.1:29002-90976 GCA_010110895.2 Picea sitchensis | reverse complement strand
TAGCTTTGTTGTTTTCTTTCTAACCTTTTACCATACAGCTGTCATGACTAGCAGAGCCCAACTAGGCATGTAAGCACTCACTTTTTGCTCACACATTGACGAAAAGAGTGTAAACACCTAGGACGACTGTTGGCTTTTCATCTTGGAGGTTTATGGAGTCTACGGGAAGGTATGAGGCATCGGATTGTAAAATCTCAGAGAAGCGTTTTTTAAATTCCCCATGTTAAATTAGCTCGATGAGGGGCATAGGGATTCTGATCTTTTGAATTTCATGCTCAAAATTAAAAGAAGACACAAGCTTTGGAATTTCTCTTATTTCAGGGACATGATTGTGGACAATGAGGGAGAGGGGTTGAGCCTTCTTACCTCTATGACAATATGCTACTTCATTAGCAAGTTTCTATGTTCTAGTGGACTGCTCAGGAATATCAGGTGCTATTGTCTTTTGTCGGACCTTAGGTTGTACCTACCTCGGCCGCCGCTAGCCTTGTCTCCCTTGCTCAATTCATTTAGCTGAATATCCATGAGAGACTCCTCATATGATGATTGAGTTAGATGAGGAAAAGGGGGAGTCTCTCTGAAGCAATGGATCTTAGGCTCAAGCTCATCTGTTTCCCCTTCTTCATTTTCGGCCACAAAATTGTTTTGTAAAGGGGCCTGAATTCTTTGGTCTTCTCTGTCTCTTCCCCTTTCTCTGTGCATAGTCGGGGGAGAAATATTGTTTGGCCTCCTAAAACCCCCTTTGGTTTCGGTGCTCTGAGGGCCCTTGTTCATTTGCTTCCTTTCCACCTTCAGTCTCTCCATCTCTTCAGACAAAAACTTCATCATCTGGGTCAGCTCATCCACTTGAGTGTGGGCAATGATGGGCCGGAAGTTGAGGCTTCGGACTTTCCCTTTCTTCTATCTGCATTGGCCTTGTTCCTCAGTCCGTCAGCTGCTAATATGTTGGATTCCACTTCTATGGACACATCTTGCATTTGAGCTAAGGAGGTGGCTCTTCTTTCCCTCAATAAAAGGCAGAAATCAGGGCCAAATGCACCAGCATAGGAAATTTGGGCAAAGGCTTCTGAGGGATTTATCTCTGCAGGAATCTTGTTATACATCTTATTGAATATTTTGGAGAAGTCAGAGACAGACTCTCCTTCCATTTTCTTCATAGACCCAAACTCTATCATGTAATACATGAAATCATTCCTATCTCCCCACTGCCTCAGGAAAACAGTATCCAAGGCTTCAATTCCATCAATAGATCCGGGGGTCAACCCTCTAAACCATTTCCTCACCTCGCCATCCAGGCTCTGGACGAAGACTCTCATCCAGACATCTTCATTTTCAATGTTTAGGTTGTCTACATAACTATAGAAAGCAGCCAGATGCTCTTCTACAGTTATGTCCCCTTCTCCAGTGAACTTGGGCATGTATTTCAAGTAGTCTCCAGCAAGGAGAGGGTTCATGGGATGGGGTAAGATTAAGGGAGCATATCTAGCAGTGACTATGGTGTCCATTCTATTCATAGGGGGATTAGCACCATCCATAGGAATATTAGGTGGAGGATAACTAGGAGGAGAAGGAGTGTGAACGGGAGATGTCGGAAAAGAGATTCTTGATGGAGACAATGGAGAAAACAAAGAGAGAGCTAAGGGACCGGAATGTGCAAATGCTTCTCTCTGTGCAATAGTAGCAATAAAAGGAGGGGTGGTGAAACCTTTTGAATCCTGAGGTCTGTACTGAGGCACAACTTCTAGGGAGGGGGGAGTGACAAGGCTCTCTCTTTCTGAAGCCAGACCAGGAGGAAAAACTCAGCAGGAACGCTCCCGAAATTCAGAAAATGGGAAACCTCAGGGAAAGGACGAATAGGAAGCTGAGAATAAGAAAATGGAGTTTTTACGGAAGGAGGTGGGGAAATACTTGATTCATTGGCGAATCTCTCTCCTTGAGAGGGATTCCCTTTTCTGATAATCACCTATGAATTTTCTTTAGGCATGGCCAGAGGCAGCTGTGGGTAGGACCGCGTGTGTCTACCGCTGGAAGCCACAACTAACCCAAAGGGTTCTCTGCAGTGGAGTCGTCACGATGGAGTCGCCAAGTGCACAGTAGCAATCTTGATAATTCTAATATCTGATGCACCTTCAGAATCAGTTAATCATTGTCGTTCAATCTCGGGGAAAATATTCAACTTCATCCCCGACAACGGTGCCATAAATGTTAGCGTCGGAAGTCACTCCTGGATTGCTTGCAGGAGAAGAGCCCGACACCCATCAGTTTTATGTCACGATAGTTTTTAATGGATGATCAGATGGATGGATGATAACAAAGATGTAAAAGAAATTGGCTTTCATAAGGAAAGAAGTCTCAAAAGTCTATACATAACCAGAGTATCAGTGCTTCATTAAATCTTTATAACTGGGAGCTCTGCTCAACCATCGATAGATACAAAAATGGCGGAAACGCCTACATATACTCAAGAAAACAACAAGAACAAAATCGAGACGTTGCATTAAACACATTGCGTCTGCATGGATTCTAACAATCTGCAGCTACCATCTCTAAATGATCGTGCAACTTATGGCAGACACAATCGAACTCCTGACAGTTCCGTGGGTGAATTGACGTGCCTTCAATTCGTTGCCGTACATTCCCATTATGGCGGAGGCGATGTATAACCACCACCAACTACTTCAATAAATGCTTCTTTGGGATTGAGGATGGCTCGGCCAACTCGACACTTCTACGACGTGGAAGACCCTTTGCGTTGCCACCTAGATCAGCTGAACGACCTGATGGATAGGCGTGGAGGCTAGCGCAAAGGATGGGGTGCATAACGGGAGTGGTGGCTCCAAAACTATGAGGGTGTGATAAGAAGTGACGAGGTGTGAGAGGGGAGACAGAGGAAGACACATGGCGGAAGACAATAGGCGGAGGGGGTAGGAGATGAGATATAATGGGCTTGATTTTAGTGGGAGGCTGACGTGGAAAGGAGTGGGACACATGGCAGGTTGTGAGTGGATGATGAGATGGGAAAGGGACCACACGGACCAGAAGAGGAAAGATGGAAAAATGTCAGAGGATGAGGAAGGGGCTAAAGGGAGTGAGCCTCATCGCACAGTCAGGTGGAGAACAGATGGCAAGATGACACGATAGGGAGGGGGCCCCATGTTGATTAAACATGGAAATACAGAGGATGTCTAGATTGCATATGCGCTGTTGATCCGGGCGCTCTAATCACAACCGTCAAAAAGATGCATCCTCAATTCCAGAACCCCCCCCTCCGCTTAAAGGTAGAAAGGCGGGGGGGTCCGGAATCACCCTGTGCGCCATTGATCCGGTGCTTTGATCATAGCCGTTGAAGAGGTGCACCCCTGATTCTGAACCCCCCCCCTCCCCCCCCCCTCCGCTTAAAGGTAGAAAGGCGGGGGGGCTCTGGAATCCTATGTGTGCCGTTGATCCAGGTGCGCGAATATCTGTCGTCCAAATTTGCTATCCACTTAATCACAAGCGCACTTGCACCCTGAGCTTATAATAAATGGGTTTTTCACCCACTCCTTCACATTCTAACCCCCCTTACCATAAATTTCGCTAACAGTTGTGCACAAAAGTTAAATAATAATGAACGATAAATGATAAGTTCTTTGTTAAGGTGTTGTAATCACAGATCTATGTCCCAGCTAGGTTGCAGACACTTGAGTCCTGCAACCACCCCTACCTCTACCTCAGGTGAGACTTCATCTTCTTTACAGGTGTTGCTGAAAGGGATGGTAGTTAGGGTTTTGTTGGTGCCTTGTTGAAGAGTTTAACCCTGGGTTTGCCCCTGTGTGCCAACAATTTCTCTATAAACTTAATTCCTAGAGCAACTCTAGTATCAAAGACTCCATACAGGATGAGTACACCAGAGCTGAAGGAGTTGAAAATGCACTTTAAGAGCTTTGGAAGAAGGGGTATATACGCCCAAGTGTGTCACCTTGGGGTTCCCCAGTTTTATTTGTGAAGAAGAAATAAGTGACATTGAGGTTTTATATTGACTTCAGACAATTAAAAAAGGTAACTATAAAGAACAAGTTGTTTAAATGGACACTTGACATTGAGAGGGGGGGAGGGTGAATCAATGTCACAAAAATTTGGACAATTTTCCACTTTTCATAAATTAACTGAACACCATATATTTATTTCATTTTCTCAACCAATATATAAAAGAATAAACATTTTATTTATTTATTTAACTTGAATGAATACATAAGATCAATCTTTGAATATCTTCAACTTCAAGAAAATATGAGAGACCCAACTCTTTGTTACAACACCCAACTTGTAGTTCTCAGATGCAACTGAGAAATGAGGAATCCAACCTTCATAACAAGTCCCAACTTTTTGATCTTAGATCCAATTGAGATGTGAGGAATCCAATCCTCATACAAGACCCAACTTGTAAATAGGCACCAACCTGATAGAATGAACCTTCATTCAATCCATTATATATAAATATATATACTTCAACAAATTCAACTACACTTTATTCTCACTATTCTTTCTTGTTTATATAGTCTTCCAACTGGCGTGAATTCGAATCATTGCATATTTTGATATTGAACCATAGCACCTTTTCATTTAAATGATAAATTTAAACTTTAAATAATATCATTTTTCCTTTTATCTTTTATTCATAATGCTCATGATTTAACTCTCTTAATCATGACTGTGTGTTGGTTATTTTATCTTCATGAGTTGACCATAGACATGGATCAACTCATTATATCGTTCTCATGCTTCTATTGTGTCCTCCATTCGTCAACATATCATATTCAATCTTTTCATCTATTCGATGTATTTTTATGGTGTTAATCCTTTGTCGAATTATAGAGATGAAATATGTATGAGGCACTTCCTTCAAACCATTTTCATATGACCATAGGTGTAGAACCATGGGCTTATTAATTCAAGTGCTTCCTCTTCTTTTACCCTTATTTCTTTATTCCATACAACCGTAGGTGGTGACCAGGCGCTAGGCTATAAGTGCTTGATCACTTGTCAAGATCGACGGTCATGTTTTAATTGCACGATGAGATGGACTACTGCCATTACTTTGGGACTTCGTCCTTCATGACTTCCAGCCTTTGTAATCTTTCAAATCCCCCAAAGAATATTTCGTCGAAGTAGATCGGAAAATAAATATTTTATTTGCATGATGAACGGTTCTCGTTCACTTCGAAACTTCGGCGTTCGATGATTTCCAATCTTTGCAATCATTAAACCTCCCAAATCAAAGACACGTGTCCAAAATCTTCAATGGTTGAGAACGCTCTCCGAAGTAGATCAATGGTTAGCATCACTTCATGGTTTACACTTACTCTATCCTTCCACTGTACTTGATCAATAGTTGATAATGCTCCCGAATTAGATCAATGATTAGCGTTAACTTAGGCCTTCGGTGCTTTGGGAAATTACTGGTGTTAGAAACTGGTTTCACCCAAAGTACATACTCCCGAAGTGGCATAACTTGCTGATGACACTGTTGAATTGGCATTGGCTGAGTGGCTTCCATGTGTCACTTAGATTTGGGACTTACATGTACTTGAAATGCCAATTTCATCTTGACACTTGTCATTATCTGATTGTGCCACATGTCCTTGCTAAGGTGGTCTTGCTAATGTGGATCTTCTGATGTGGCACATGTCCTCCTCCCGGATCTAACGGTCATCGTGTATTCTCTAGATCTAATGGTCCTTCTTTATGGCTTACTTTGTTCATCCACTCAACTTGATCCAACGGTTGAGAATGATCCTTGAGTAGATCAACGATCAGGGATGATTGTGGGGTCCCAACTAGCATGAAGTTTAAAACTATCATCGATTTCCGCAATGGAAACAACTCGTTGGTGGTGGAATTGATGCTAACCGTAGATATATTGGCAGGTGATGATCAACGGTCTAGACTAATTGTGGGATTGGAATTAATGCATTGTGTAATCCTTCGTTTGCGCTTTGTATTGGTTGTTTATCTATGAGTTATACCTTTAACGTGATTGACCCAGGTTTAGGTCTACTAGGGATCCAACAAAAGCCTCTAAAACTATCGACCCTCGTGGTAAACTAGAAGGAAGCACAATACACAGAGTGCACTGTGCAGTCTCACTCGAGATAGTCTTAATGGGTGACTTCAATACTCAAGTGCTTGCAGTCCAGGATTGAATGGGGATCTGTTAGCTACACGTTGAGGGTTCTATCTAATTATTAAATCAATGTATTGTCATTTATCTATATTAGTTAGTATGTCATTCTTTATTCATGCATGTAAATCAATCAAATCTAACTACTTCATCAAGGCAATTATATAAGATCTAACCATTGAAAACAAAGATATAAACAATAAGCATTCCACACAACACATGATTTACTGTGGTTCACCCCCTCCTGGGCTACATCCATAAAGATTTGGCTCTTAAGATCTTTTATTATAGTTTTATCATATATAGTGTCTCGTGCACTAAAAATCCATTCATACATTCATAAAACAGACTCCTCAACCTTTACAAGGTTGACTAGATCGCACCAAGCTCCTCAACATGTGATCTAACCCTCAAGGTCTAGTTACTATTCTCTACTACAACTCAAAAACTTACAACAAGGTATTAGATTACAGTCATGTTGTCGACCTGTTACTTTATCTCATGTGAGTAACACATAGAAAAACTAGCAAAGACACCGAACCCCCCCTAGACCTCCTAAGTGTCTATTTATATCTATTTCTGGCTCATCAACCATTACATTCTCTTACCAAAACCCTAACCTAGTTAGGTCTTCTTGCATGTTGGCCTTGTACGTTTCTCTCCTTTGCATGCGCGCTTTCTTCCACTGCTTTTTGTGCCAATTGTCTTTCTTTCCCTTATTCTTGCATGTGTGCCTCACATGCTTTTCTACCAACTTTCTTTCCTCCATGTCATGCCTTTTCCCCAAAATGGGCCTACGCACAACATGCCCCCAACACTGACATCGTGACTCATCCCGAGTCACTGCATGACTTGCAACTGTCACTGCTTGCATATTGCTTCGGATACTACCTGCTGCAGTGCGTCATACATTTCCATTACCTATTGGCACTGCTGTTGAGCCTAACTTCTCTTGTCAGCCATAGCAGTGACCACCTGCTCTATTAAAGGAGACTACATTATCTTTCCTCCTTCGGATCCAATCTGCTCAATGTTCTTCTTAGTTGTGTCACTCTCCATGACCAACTTCTTCTCCTTTTATTGCAAGGGCTCCAACAATGCCTATCTTGTTGTCTTATGTGCTTGCAACACTTTCTCTTCCAACTGCAGGGCCTTCAACTTGGTGGTTATTTTTATCTTCTCCGGTAGTTACATTGCTTTATGTCGCTGCTTCACCTCTGCCATTACTGCGTGGAGTTTATTTTCATTCTTTTGGAGTTCTTGGAGGCTCCCATCCTCTAAGAGGTGAGTCCAAATATGTGTGCTCCTCTATAATAGCTCGACGACCATCTGTATTCTTTGGTCGATGCCCTCCGCAACTATTGTTGCCTCATGTTCCCGCTGTGCTCTGACTTCTGGAGAAGTAGTGGGTGTGACACGCTCCTCCAACTCTTTGATCTTCTCCTTGTATTCCTAGATAGTCTTCTCTATCTTGCGCAACTTCTCTTCCGAAGACCCTGCCTCCTCGCTTGTGATTTCAGGAATTCCTTGAAACAACATGTGGATTTGTTGCTCCATCTCCTCCACTTCCTGCTGCACTCATTCTTTCTATTGCGCTTCAAGGTTGAGGGCTTCCTTCATCTATATATTCTCGGTCTGGGCTACCTGTAGGTTTGTGGCATCCACTCTTTCTCTAGACTGAATCTCCTGCGTGACACTCACCTGAAGTTTGTACAGTGTTTTTTTTAGAATATTGGCCAATGCCACATCCAATCTCTTGATGTCTCTGCGGGGTTTCTGCACTATTTCTTCATCAATGAACATCATCTTTGGTGTGATGATGAAATTGGTGCTCAGATGTGTTGCAAACTGCACTGTATCATGCACTGGCACTCCTTCCTTAGGATACGTGGGTGTTTCCTTAAGTGTCTATGCTTCCACGATCTGTATTTTCTCCAACACATCTTTGACTTCTTACACTTGGTCTGCAATTGAAGCCCTATGCTTCTCTGCAGTTTCCCACACCTCATCTAGTCTCTCCTAGATTATTTTTCCCACTAACTCCACATCATCTGGGGTTAATGATATATGTCTCTATGTATTATGGGCCTTCACCTTCTTTCAACCTCCACTAGTGTGCTCCCTTGGCTGCTTTTCCTGGGTGGTTGATGGCTTGGGACTAATGCACCTCTCGAAATCTCCTCCTGTAGTGGTTGTCCCTATTTCTTTGGCCTTAGGAATCCCCTAGGTTCATGTCCCTTGTTCTTCCTCCTCAAGGATCTCCTGTGTCCCTGTCCCTTGACCTTCCTTCTTAGGGATTTGCTGTGTCCCTACACCTATTTCGTCCATGTGCACTTCTTCCGTGGAGTGTAGTGGTGGTCGTTCTACATGTGGTGTAGCCTGTGTAGACCCCCTTGGTGGTCTATTATGTGTGCGTAGTTTCTTCTTGGTTGGGATGATTCCCCCCTCTTGGCCTTGGGCATTCCTCTTTTTGGTTCCTGCCCCATTAGTGCTTGTTTGGTGCGATGAGGCTGGTCTTCCCTATGTCTGAGTTTGTGATCTTGGTACTACGGTTGGAATCGCCAGTACATTCCTGATCCATATTTAGGAGAAGAATGAATTGATTATAGACTAAATACCATAAAAACAGAGATAGGAATAATAACACAAATATTCAGTGAACAATATCTTCTATTAAATAATGAAATAGGTTAAAAATTTAAAACCGCAGAACTAAAACTTGCACAAATGGTGGTAGCTATCTCTAAGAAGAGATGTGGCTTCTAAGTGCATCCATATGAGAAGAATAGATTACAATGAGGCTCCATAGGCCCCTTTTCATATTATTCATGAATTCCAAAACCCTAGACATCCAAAAACCTAACCCTAGAAGGTGAAACGCGAAAAGTCATGTGGGTCCTATGGGTAAGTTGGTGTAATTTGGTACCTCAACTTCCTAGGGTCATAACTTTTTCATACGACCTCTGTTTTAGGTGCATGATAGCCCATTGGAAAGGTATTTCATAGAAATACACATTTCTCATTCAGAATCTAACTCCATCTACAATCTATCTATGGTGAGTAAAAAAACAATGTTTAGGGCCTCAAAACAACCCTGAAAGTACAACAAGATGTGCTTATATGAAAACATCCAAAATAGGCCAGTTGCATTAGGAGAGAGGCCACCCATATCCACCTAGAGAATTTGTGAGGCTTCAAATAAACCCAAAAGTGTAGAACTCACAATTATAAAGTAGTACAGAAATACGTGTTGAACAAAAAATGGACACGAGGAGCTAGTTGGAATAGGTGGGTGGCCACCAATATCCATATGGATCAATCCTCCTCCCTTAGGAAGCAATGGTATCCATTGCATTGAGTCCCCCCATTACATGAGGAAATTTCTGTTGGATTTGACCCTGGGTGAGTCACTTTCCTTGGTGTAGGAGTTTCCCTGCCTTGACAACCTGATAAAGTTGGATCTGCTGCTAACGAGTTCCCTTGACTTGTGTGTCCACTATTTGATCAGTGGATGCTTGTTCCATGCAGTCAAGGTTGAGAGTTGTTGGTGTCAGTTGTTCGACGATATCATAGGTGTCCAATAATGGTGGGAAATATGGCCAAAGGAGGTCCAGATTGAATATTGGATGCAGACCAAGGAAGGGTGGAGTGTTGAGCTCAAAAGCATTTCTACCCACAACCTTGGTGATAGTGTAAGGCCCATAACGAAGTGGCCAAAGCTTCCAATGGGTCTCGGTGAGATGCTCCTTCTGCAAATGTAACTAGACTTTTTCGCCAACCTAAAACTGATGTGGTACCCTATGTTTATCATGGCATTGCTTGTACTTAGCATTGGATTTCTGCAAAATCTCTTGGCCCTGTTCGCGGATGTGCTAAATCCACTCAATGAATCTAGTGGATTTTTCGACGACAGAATGATTAAGGGAATATTCTATCTGTGCGGTGGCAAGAGGAAGTGCATCGTCGATGGGTCCCAAGGGTTGGAATCCCAGACCCACCTGAAATGTGTTGTGGCTGGTGGAACTATGGAGATCTCTGTTGTAACTACGTTGGACATATGGGAGACTCTCGTCCCATGTACAGGGATTCTTAGAGTTGTACATGTGCAGGATGTACACAATCATCTGATTGACGACCTCGGTTTGGCCATCGGTTTGGGGGTGGAAAGAAGTGGATTTTGTGAGCTTGGTGTCCAACAGAGACCAGAGACTCAACCAAAAGGTGTTGAGGAACCTGTTGTCTCAGTCGAAGATGATGGTCTATGGTATCCCAAAGTGCACCCGAACTCATTCGAAGAAGAGCTTGGTAGTATCGACTACTGTGATAGTCTTCTTATAGACTATGAGGATGTCCATCTTCGAAAACTGATCAACGACCACAAACACACAGTCATTTTCGTGCCTGGTGGTCAACAAACAAGACATGTAATCCATGTAGATGGACTCCCATGGCTTCTCAGGAATAGGCAAAGGGGTGTATAAGCCTTACTTCTTAATGGCTAGCTTGGCAATGGCGCAGGCAATGAAAGATTTGATATACTTGCTAACGTCCAATAGAATTTTTGGCCAATAAAAATGTTTCTGAAGGACGGACATAGTTTTCTCTACGCCAAAATATCCTGCCACCTGACTATAGTGGGCTTCCCAAATCATCTTCACACGCTCTCTTGTAGGAACACAGAGATGGCCCAGGTGGCATAAGAGTCTGTCCTGATTGTGAAAATCAGTGACAGTGGCACCTATACCCAAGAGATGATATGTGGTGGCGAAGTCTAGATCTTGTTGGTAAAGTTGGGGCCACTCCGATGGTTCATATCCACAGGAATGGAGCATAGTTGATTCAGATTATTTTCGGCATGAAATGAGAGCGGAGATATAATAAAGAATTGCACAGAGATATTGCAGATATTCAATAATTCGGTTGACGGACAGTTTTCTACCAAAATATCCCGCCACCGACTATAGTGGGCTTCCCAAATCATCTTCACACGCCCTCTTTGTAGGAACACGTAGATGGCCCAGGTGGTATAAGATTCCACCCGACAGAAAATCAGTTGACATTGGCACCTATACCCAAGAGATGAGAGGTGGTGGCAAAGTCTAGACCGTTATGTAAAGTTGGTGCCACTCCGATGGTTCATATCCACAGAATGGAGCATAGTTGATTCAGATTATTTCCTTTCTACATGAAATGAGATTGGTGATATAATAAAGAATTGCACAGAGATATTGCGTGATATTCAATAATATAACAGAAATGTAACGTGAGATGAAACCATAAACATAGATATACAATAATACACTCCATTTCTCATTAATAAGAGAAATGTACGAGATCAGAAAATACAGAGCGGAAGATCCTACTAGGAATGGTGGCACTATCTCCCTCAGGAAGAGATGACAAATTTACTCCCACATTCAGTAGCGATTATTACAATGAGGCTATGAATGCCCTCTACAGTAAACAAGAATTCCAAAAGTCCCATACATCCAAAACCTAACCTCCTAGGAGATGAAGCGCCAAAGTCATGTGGGTCTCCGTTTGGGTAAGTTAGTACATCAACTCCAAAGGTCGTAAATTTTTCATCATACAATCTTCGTTTAGGGCACACAACAACTTGTTGGAAAGATCTTGATGAGGAGATTCATTTTGGGGCTCAATCATGCCTTAGATATCATTGAGAACCCCGCCGATATCGAAAAACCTTCATTTAGGCCCTCAAAATGGCCTCAAAGTTAAAAACCCTAAAATAGTAAATTGCCAAAATGTAAAAAATGTTTTGTTTCAAATTTAAAGCTTGCAGTGGGTGGCCACCGATATCCACTTCCATAACATCCCTCCTCCCAGGGAAGAAATGGCATCCATTGGTAATTGAGTTCCCATGTAGCGTTTTGCTTGTTGATCCCATCCTGGTGAGTCGCTTGTATTGCATTGCCGATCATGGCTTTAGGAAGTCTGTCATGAACTCTTGAAGCTGAGGTTGTTCAAAAAGTTGAGCTACAGGAGAGGAAGATGTGCAGAAGGAATATTTTTACTTTTCTACAACCTTGCCGACCTACTTCTGCTGGATAGAAGGCAGGGGCTTAATCAGAGTGGTTGCAATGTCCTTTCCTCGTCTCCCTTTGCCCGTGATTGTGAAGAATTTGAATTTTGTTGTATGAGATACCACCTTGTGACACTTCTTTAGGTGAAACAATTGTTGAACCACCGTATTCTCAGAGATGACCCCCAGCAACAATGATATCTAATGGGTCGACTCATAAACAAAATGCTGCTTCCACATATATGGTTGGCCAAAGAGAACACGCTGCATATCCAGCAGGGAAAACATCACATACACCTCAACCTTTTGAAGGGGTTAACATCGTGATGACACCTAATAATTCATTATTGACATGGATATCTCGTCCTTGTCAAAGCCACTCAATGTTGTATGGTCGCGAGTGTGGTGTTGTCGACAACTCAAATATTTGATGACCCCGCTGAGATGAGGTTTTTCCCGTCGCCATCAACAAATAAATGCAATGTGGTCCCCTTCACCCACATTTTAGAATGAAAAAGGTGCTCCCTTCGTGATATGTTGGTTCTTCTGCTGAATTGTTGGGTGCTTGTGACAATAGCAGCTGGGGGTCTCAAGGCCAATGACTTATCCTTTACCAAAGGTTTTCAGAATCGTATCTTAATCGTGGTTCACTCTCCCCTCGGCCTTTGATTCTCTCTACCACCAATGACCAAGCGGTATGACATTCCATCTGCAGCAGCTGTGGGTTTTTAGGGAAACCATTTTCTCGGTGTCTTTCTTTGTCTTCCCATGGCCCTTCTTTTCCCGTGTCTTGACCAGTTTTAGGAGATTGTTTGTTAGGGATGTCTTTACTATACTTTCGTTATGATTTGCGACCAATTCTCGCTTGTTCTCGCAAGCTAAATTCTATGCTCAATTTTAACAAAGATATTGGTTAAGCAGCACCCAGTGGTGAGATGTCCGTAAAATCCATTTTGGTCTAGATGTATCCGTAGAGCCCCACCGTATTTTAGAACCAAAATGTCGCTCGGAGTCTTGGATACCTAGCTTGGTGCACAAGGTATGGAAGGTATTGGTGGAACTCGAACCGTTTGTCCCTCTCTGCCGCAGCGGTGGTCAATCTCATGTAATCGTCCCTCATAGTTGCCAATGGTAATACCTGCTCTTTACCATATCCACAAAATTCCCAAGTGGGCTCTTCCCCATATATTCCAAACTCCTCTCTGGAACTTTTGCTCCAAGTAGTTTCCCACCAATGTTTGAAATGAGGGTTTTCTGCTTAGTGCAAAGGTGATCTTTTCTTGTCGGTACCAGAACGTAGAAATAACCTTCTAGCGATTTAACCATTTATCTAGGGCATCTACATCTATTTGACCTTCAAATACCAGAATATCAAAATTAACCCTGCATCTTGAAAGCAAGGGGCAGGCCTCCAAAGTGGCTAATTTGATGAAGATGTGCCCGATGCTATTGGCAAGCGTTGGAAGGATGTTGGAAAAAATTTCCATCATTTCGTCTCTCCTCATTGAGAGCTTTGCCCAAGCAACAAATTACATGATCGTCAATTCATTCTTTTATTTCGCCATTGAGGGTTTCTCGGGTGTGTGAGAGCGACAGATCAGAGACAAGCTCAAGACCCAATCCTATATACCGGACCCTCGCTCTGGGTATACCTAAAATGATCAAGAGCACCGCCTCGACACCATTGATCCGGGATTATTTTCGGCATGAAATTAGAGCTGAGATATAATAAAGAATTGCACGTGAGATATATGAAAAATATTCAATAATATAACGTAAATGTATCGGAGATGAAACCATAAACACGTATATATAGTGTAATACACGCATTTCTATTAATAAGAGAAATGTACGTATGACTCAGAAAAATACAGAGTGAAAAGACTCGCTAGAATGGTGTTTCTTATCTCCCCGAAGAGATGTGATAGCTACCGTGATTCGGCAAAGAAGTTACGATTACAAATGATGAGGTTTTGAAGGCCCTTTTACAATAAAATGAGAATGCCAAACTCCTAGACATCCAAAACCTAACCCTAGGAGAGATGAAGCGCCAAAAGTCAAAATTCCGTTTTGGGTAAGTTGGTATAACAACTTCCCGTGGTCGTAACTTCGTACACAATCTCTATTTTAGGCGTGTGATAGCTTGTTGAAAGGTATCATTGAGGAGATTAATTTTGGGGCTCAATCAAGACTTTGGCTATCATTGAGAAACCCTCAACTAGAAAACCTCCATTTAGGCCCTCAAAATGGCCCCGGAAGTTAAAACCTGCTAAAAATAGTAAATTGCCAAAATTGCCAGAAAACTATTTTGAGCCAGTCGGAAAAGGTGGGTGGCCACCGATATCCACCTGGATCAATAGTGGTAAGTGAAGCCACATGACGTTGACTGAGGAAATCAGTGACATGATTGGAGATACCTGTATTATACTTGATCTTGATATGGAACTGCTGGAAGTAGGTGGAACACTTCTGATGGAATTCATTCTACAATTTCCCCTGTGTCTGTATGAACTGTAGAGGCTTGTGATCAGTGTGTATGGTCGTCTCTGTCCCTAGTATGACGACATGCTTGTACAATGGAATACATTTCCTTTTCATAGGTGGGGTATTTACAGATAGCATTAGAGAGTGTCTCACTATGATATGCCACTGGATTCTTGTACTGAGTGAGAACTATGCCCACATCATAGTCAGATCCATCACTCTCAATCTTGAATGGTTGTTGAATATTGGGAAAGGAGAGTACGGGATATGACCACAAACGATGTTTCATATCTTCAAATTCTCGTAGTTTCTCCTTCCCCCACACAAACTTGGCCCTACCACTGCCCTTGGTCACCTAACTAAGGGCCTAGGAAATATGGGAAAATCCCAACACGAATCATCGGTAAAATTTGATGATTTCTAAGAAGCTCCGAAGCTCGATCGGTGTGGTCGAGACTGGTGAGTCACAGATGACTTGGATATTAGATAGATCAACATGTACCCCATGCTCATCAACAATGTAGCCCAGGTATTGGACCCTTTTCATGTCAAAATATTATTTTTCCAAGTTGGCATAAAGCTTTTGTTGTTGTAGAGTGCTCAAAACCTGTTGAATATGCCACATGTGCTCCTCCCACGTTCTGCTGAAGATGAGGATGTCATCCAAATATACTACCAAAAAGGAGTTGGTGAAGGGTCTCAATACATCATCCATCATCCTTATGAAAGTGGATGGTGCATTTGTTAAGCCAAAGGGCATGACTAGCCATTCGTAGAGACCTTCCTTAGACTTGAAGGTTGTCTTCCAGACATTCATTGGTTCGATGGGAACCTGATAGTATCTAGAATTCAGGTCAATATTGCTAAAGAAATTTTCCCCCTTGATTTGGTCAAGAAGATCATCAATCCTGGGAATGGGTTAGCGGTTCCTAAATTTGTTTTTTCTTAAGGATTTGTAATCAATGCAGACTCACCAAGTCTCATCCTTTTTATGCACCAATACAATCGGGCTTCCACAAGGGGAGGAGCTGGGTCTGATGTGCCACTTTTGAAGAAGCTCTTGGATATGACTCTTGATTTCTTCATTGTCCATCAGTGAGCATCAATAGAATGGTCCATTAGGTAGAGGTGTGCCGGGGGTCATCAATTGGATACTTGACTTGGTAGTGTGTTGGTACCCCTGTAGGTGAGACAAAGATGTCTTTGTATTCTTCCATGATCCCGTCCACTTTCTTATACTTTAAAGAGAGGTGTTGTGTAGAGGCCACGAATGTGGCGATGAACTTATTCTTACTGTGAGAACGGATCACAAAGAAGATGAAATTCCTGGTCTTTCAAATGACCTTACTGCATTGCTTAGCAGAGATTAAAGAAATAGAGGTAGGCGGTGCCACCTCTGGAATCCTGTACAATTGTCTACCCAAAGTAATAATAACACTACTGGGCCTAGACTCATACACAACATGACTCTTCCACAAATATGGTTGTCCTAAAAGAACATCACAAACTTCAAGGGGAGCAATATCACACAATACCTCATCTTTGAAAGTCTTGATGTCGTAGGACAGACGACACTATTGGTTGACACGAAGATCTCTTCCTTGACGAATCCAACCGATGGTGTAGGGTTGCAGGTGTAGTGTCATTGGTAGGTTCAACCGCTTGATTACTATTACTAAAATTAGGTTTTTCTGACTACCCCTGTCGACAATGAAGTGAATCAGAGCCCCCTTGACCCACATCTGTGAGTGAAAGAGGCATTCCCCTTCCTCTAGATCTTCTGGTTTGCTTGGTCGAACTTTGGTGGTAACGACTGTGGCACTGGGTTCATCATCGATAATAAACTTCCCTCCTTCAAGATTTGACGCAGAATCATAATTGACGTCTGACTCGGAAGCCTTCATCTTGACCATGAGGGATTGCTTGGAGCGACATTCGTCGATGTTGTGCCAAGGACTTTTATGGTACTCACACCATTTTCCCATGTCTTTCTTTGTCTTCTCGTTTCCCTTATTTTGTTTAGATGGATTTTCCCAAGGGAAGCCATCGTGACTTGGTACCCTGTTGTGTGGGTTGGGGTTTCCTTTGTCCTTCTTCAGTTGTGAGGGGTTTGCAGATCCAAAATCTCGTCATTTCTGTTTAAATTTATGCTCGATCTTGACAGTGTATCTATAAGTTGTGCCCAATGAGGTGATGTATAGGAACTCCATTCCTGTTTGAATGTATCTATGCAAAAAGCCACAGTATTTGAAAACCAGATGACACACAAAATAATTGATACCCAATTTGGTGCGGAGGGTATGGAAAATATTGGTGAAGTCTCATACTTTTTGGTCCCTTTCTTGACGTAGGGTGGTCCATCTAGTGTATTGGTCCTCATAGCTTCCAACATGGTTGTATTGTTCTTTAATGGCATCCCTAAAGGAAACCCATGTAGGGGCCACCACAAAAATTGTAGATTCCTCCACGACCCTTTGCTCAGAGTAGGTAGCCCACCAGTCTTTAACATGGGGAATGGCCTTGAGGAGTGAAAAAGTGATATTTTCCTGATCGAAAAAATTGTGGACCAAAAAATATCCTTCGAGCATATTTAACCATTTATCTAGAGCATCCGCATCTATCAGTCCTTCAAATAATGGAATATAAAAATTTGTTTGTACCTTGAAGGGGGTTGCATGGCCACCTGATGAAGATGCTTCTCCCATGGGAAACTGTCGAAGGATATGTGAAAAGTTTTCCATCATTTCCTTCCTTTGTCACGCACAGGATTCCTCGAGCAACATTTTAATATGATCTCCTACTCCATCATCTTTTTTTTCGTCTCCCATAGGTTGTTGTCGGGCTCGGCATGACCGATCTAGTAATGGCTTGATTGGTTTTGTTATCAAATAATGTTTTCAAGGGTCATAGGTGTGTGTCAAATACCAAAGTCTGTCTCCTTGCATTGTCTTTCTCTCTCTCTTTCACAGGCCATGACTTTAAGTTTTCTCTGCTATTGGCAAATTCGTTTTTGTTTGCCCCTTTTTGTTTAGGTGACCTAGTTTCGCATGACGACTACCTGAAAAGAAGTCTCATCCCTAAGATTTTTTGTCTTCTCTAAGGTTGATAACTTGTCTCTTTTGTCTTATTCAGTCATCCTTTTGTCTTCTTGAGCCTCTAGTGAGTCGTCTAAGTCTTCATTATCACAAGCCACAACACTCAGAGCAACCCATTCGTGACTTGAATTGAGCAGCAGGCAGGTTCAATCTTTCAACGACATAGATCCAATCAGGCAAATCAGATTGATGACGTGCAGGAATCAGGAATTTAAAATATTATTGAAGTTGTTTCATCAAAGGTCTGAAGTCCCAAAGCCTGAATTTAGTGGGAGTCATCTGATCCAGAGGAACGTGTGATGCCACATATGAATTGTGGAGAAGGTCACTTCAATAAATTTGAAATGAGGGATGCGTAAGGGTCCCGAAATATGAAGTAAATCTAGACCGTAGACATTAAAGGGACAGGTGGCAGCCGATCTGGGGGGTTCGCAGGTTTGACCTTCAAGATTTTTGGAAGAAGTCAATAGAAAATGAATCTAGGTCATCCAAACCAAGGGGGCATGTGGCGCCTGATCAGCGGATTCATAGTTTCGTGAATCAAAGGTTTTAGCATGTAGCATGGTGCAAGTTTGCGAAGCGCAAAGTCACGAAGTGCCCAGAAATTGGGTCCATGGTCATAGCCCATGGTCATATGGAAAGTGGGCCCATAAAGAAAAGTGAGCACCCATCACATGGAGCTGGTGATTTGGGGTTCGAAGGAAGAAATTGTAGCCATCAAATGCATAGCATATCTGACCCTCTATCTTAGAGGAGCGATTTCTTCAATCGGGCACCGGGAAAGCTATAGTTGAGTAATGTAAATATCTCCAAATAGCGAAGTCCCGAAGCACCTTTAGAGGTGAATGTCAGATCATGGCCCGAGGTCACATGAAGGAAAAGGGCCAAGAAACTGGCACCAGAAGCTTTGGATACATGAGGAAAAGGGAGTGGATATCATGAGACCTACACCAAAAGGCCAAGGATGCCTGTGTAAGTTAAAGAATGATACCATCATGGTTTCAAGGTGTCAAGTTAACTCAAAGGGCCGCTAACAGTGCATGGTATCTCCCTGAACGTTAGGCCTCATTATGATTCTAATGAAGGTAGTTAATGAAGAAGGGGTGGTGGTTGAAACCTCATCTCACCCCATAAATGGAAAGCATGGAAGAAATGGCTGTGGAGGCAGACTGTCAGCCCAAAGTGTCCCTGTAGATGGATTTTCCTACAAAGCCCATATTGATTCGAGCTCACGTCTGACATAAGAAGATACAAATGGAAATACTTGAATGCAATGGCCAGAGCATGCCCCTGGTGGTTGTGGATAGTTCTGAGTATAAGTAGGTAATTTTGATATTTTTTTAACGTCGGATGGTTAAGAAAGGCTCCTTCATTGTAAAGTTTTGATGAAGCACTGGTTCTCTGGTTATGTATTTTGATTTGAGACTTCTTGTTTAATGTAAGTCAGTTTCTATTTTCATCTTCTTTTCCTCTGATACTAAAGTATCCATGATTGAAGGATTCACATGGATTTTCTATAGCTGTGTTGTGATGAATGTTTTATTACAGTGTTGTTATGACGTTCTTTAGTTTCCTGAAACTTTGAATCTAAGAGGATCTTCTGTTTGAATTTTTCCCTCCTTAGGCTTCTGGAAGACCTGATGTCCATAGTAGACCTCTAAATTTTCCTCACCCATTCTTCCTCCTATTCACCTTTACTACAACTTACTGACTGAAGTTGATCAAGACCTCAATTGCTTGTGCATGCTGGTCCAGTTTTTTGATTTAAAACGATATTATCTTGAGCCTGCGCCCATTTGACCTCTTTAAAATTATTCATTGTGACATATAACCTAATGGGTACTGGGATTACCTTCAATGCAATATGAAGGTGACTTCTAGTGCTAACATTCGTGGCGTTGTTTTCGGGGAGCAAATTGAAGACATTTCCCTCGGATAGAACGACAAAGAGTTTTTGATTCTGAAGGTGCATCAAATAAAAGTACCATTGAAGATTGCATATTGCACCTGACGACTCCACTGTGTCAACTCCACTTTTTCTGATGTGGCTTCCAAAGGCAGACACATGAGGTATACTCCACAACTGTCTCTAGAAACACTTGAAGCTGACCCAGAGAAAATTATCAGAAAAAGAAAGACCTCTCAAGAAGGTACTTCAGCTACTGTACCCAGAATTTCTAGTAATTTTCATAATCCTTCTTTAAAAACTCCAGTTTCTGCTTCTCATTCTCCTATTATACCATCTGTTAGAGTTTCCATAAATTTAAATTTTGGAAGTTTTCCTAGTGATTTTCTCGTCCTAGTCTTCGATTGGAAGGAGAAAACTTCGACACCCTTGTTTCCCCTAAATTTATACCGTGGTCTAAACCCAGGACCTCAAAATATTTCCCCACTCTAGCTTTTACCACTCCTCCCCCTGTTAAAATTTCTGCATTTATAGAAGGGGAAAACTTTGTTCTCTCGGGCCCCACATATTTCTCTCCAAATCCCTAGTTGTGTCCCCTTTCTCCTAGAAACACATTCCCAGTCTCACCTGTCTGAACTCCATCCCCTCCTGGTTCTCCCCAGTTCACATCCCAATGGAAGGTGCTAATCCCCCCAAGAAAATAATTGATGCAGGAGCATTGCTCCACCTCAGCAAACACGCTAGCACGCCAGCACACAAATGAACAATGGAGGAAGGGAGAGGTATTATACCTCCCATTTTTTAAATTTGAAATAATCCTATACAGATTTTTGCATTGTGAGATTGTAAATGTCAGGCCATGCCTTTGTAAAGATAGTGGTTGGAATCCATTAAAATGTTTCTTGTAGTAGGACTAGATCGTATTCAGGCCTAAGCAAACATTTATGAACCTTCAATGTAATAGATGAGGTTAGGTGAGAGAGGACGAGCTCGCAGAGCCCCTCTTTTGTAAGGAGATCTTGTATCAGATTTAATAAGGAAGATAGGAACCATACTAGAGAGAGAGAGGTCTGGGTAGAGAGACCTGAGGAGGTCTTAGAAGTTCTGAGAGAGAGAGCTTGAGAGAACTGAGACTCTGAAAAGTCCATTTTTTGTAATCCTCTGTATAGATACACAGAGATAATAGAAAAGCATTTTTTCCTGCATATTGTTGTTCATGTATTTATGTTTCATGAATGAATGTTGTAGATGTATGATATATTTTCATTTAGAGTAGGAAGATAGATTTCTCTATCTTTAATTGAGTTATGTAATATCATTCTGGGTTCTTAAGGTTGTGCAAGGAGTGCGCAATAGAACATTGAAAGTTCTGTAGCCAGTGAAAGGAATGCACATATGCATCTCTCTATCACGTTCAGAGAAGAATGTGCTAGGCTGGCACACCCAAATATTTTGCAAACTCAAGAAGAGCCTCAGAGTTACTGAACACTCTGGAGGAAATATTCTCTAGAGGAAGCACATAACAGAACTGTTGAAGGTTCTGTAGAAGCTCTTCTAGGTGGGCATTGGATGAGTGCAAGGAGTGCACAGGAAGAACTCTTTATCGATTTTAGAGAGAACCAAATTTTCTGAGAACTCTGTAGAGCTCTGCCAAGTGGGCATTGAGCTGGTGCAAGTGTGAACAGAAGAACTCTATGTTGAGTTCGGGAGAAACATAGTTAATGAACACTCTATCAGGACAAGCTCTGTGAGGAGTGCATTGAGCAAGGAGAATGCCAGGAGGGTAAGAAGCATTTTATTTTTAAGAAAATACTTTGGATATGATTATAACGAAATCCAAAGAATGCAAGGAGTGCGTGGTAGAATGAAATCTCTGAGGAGGTCAAGCTCAGAAGGAATAACGCAAAGAGTGCGTGCACATATAACTTGTTTTAAGTTTGTAAGATCGGGAGAGATAGCATAAGCAATATGCGAAGAGTCAACTATTCCAAGTCAAGAAGCTTAGGAGAGATAGCATTTCCAGAACGCAGTTGAGAGCCAAAATTGCAAGGCTCGCAGGAGACAAATCGAAGGCTGAGACCTTCGAAACTTTGAAAATTATTCCAAAGTCAGGAAGTAATCACAAGATCAAGAGGAGGACCACAACATCCATTATATCATGTACAATAGGAGAGGAAATCTGGACAGTTGAATCTCGTGTCCAGACACATAGGATAGCATGAAAGAGAACAGGATCTAAACGGACAACCAAGAGTCTTCAAAGAGGAAGCGTCGTTAGTCAATAGTCGTTGGATCAAGAGAAGTTGTGAGGAGGATAAAGGTGAGAGTCATTTAACACTCAAATCTTAGGATGAATAGCACCCATCGATCCAGGAGAGATCTAAGCCATTGGTTCATTTCACAGGTTCGGATATTGGGAGTTGAGAGGACAGAGGTCCTTAGTTTCCAATGTCATGACATGCAAAATCGCGATTCGATCGCAACCATAGATCATGGGAAGATTTAAACCATCTGATCAGAGTCTAGACAGGTGAGAACATGCATAAGAGGAGATCATATCTGGACCGTTGGATCTGAGCACATGGACCAACAACCATTGGATTCGGGAGAAGGTGCACGAGAGAAGTTATGAAACGATCAGAACCATCCATCGTCAAAGGACAGGTGGCAGTAGATCTGGGGTGTTTGTGGAATCAAACATTGGGAGATCAGAAGGGATCAGAGGAGCAAGTTCATGAAAGGATAATTTGTGAAACAATCAGGACCGTCCATTGGAAAGGAAGCGTGGCGAGCAAGAAACATTTCACTGACTCACTGTTGAAGGAAGTCAACGAGTAGAGTTTTAAGAACTCGAAAGTCATGAAATCATGATGTGATCTGAGCCATTAAATCAGGAGGGACATGAGCCATTGATTTGAGAGGATCCAAAATTTCATCATTTTGGTAGTCGGGGGTGTGAAGAAGTTGTGACCTGGAGGTTGTAAGTCACAAAATCCTGACATGATCGTGAATGTTGATTGAGGAGGGATATGAGCCATCAAATATGCAACATTGACATTTTGAGTGTCAGGGGTATAGAGGTGCATTGCATAGGGAACCCCGATACACAAAGTTGTGACGCGCTCAGAAGAGTTGGCCCCGGGTCATGGTGCATGGTCACATGGATGAAGGCTAAGGGAGGAGCTAGGGACCGTTAAGCCCTTGTTGGCATTTTGGGGCCTGGGGGTTCGAAGGAATGAGAGTCGAGTGGTGTGAAGTCCCGACCCATGAAATTGGGATGCGCCTTTTGTGTAGGCATGCGATCACAGCCCGTGGTCGCATGAGAGGAGAAGCCCGTGCTTGGTGCTTGTTCGCGCAAGGTGAGTTTCATAAAAGGACCTTTGGATTTGTTTAATATAGGTTCTGAGAGGGACCAAAGAGTTGTTCTAGCTCAAGAGGGAGAACGATCCAGTGACCAGGAGGCCGCAGAACTCCAAAGGGGAGGGGGGATGCATCTGGTGGTATCAGAGCATGGGATTGATTTCTGTAGGCAATGAAGGTAATATGAAGATCGATCCTTGCTTATAGATAGCAAACAAAGAAGAGACAGTGAAAGGAGATGACCTGATAACATTAGGTGGTATCACAAACAAGAATTTTCCTGTAGACAACAGGTAAAAGGAGGGAAAAGTATTGATCTCTGTAAGAAGGTTGTTGTATGGACGCAACAACAAAATTTAAAATAGCAGGGTGAGTTGTGAGAGAATATGGAGATGCTTGTAGAGGTAGAGTAATCCATAGACTTTCCAGGAGGGTAGGTAGAAGGTAGAAATGGCTACTAAAGGCCATGAACATGGTTGGAGAGGAGACCAACATAAGAAGAACAATCCAGATATGGATATGGAGTTCAATGAGATAAGAGCCAGAATGGAGAGACTCGTATTTAAAATGCAGAAGGATGAAAAGGAACATTGGGTGTATGAATGACCCATGAAGAAGAAGGTGAAGTGGCCAGTTAATAGATTGTTGGCCAAGGAACAATGAAGGCTAATGAGAAGGTCGCTAAGGCATGATGAAAAACTCAGTGAAACAGAGGAGGAACTGATTCACATCTGTGAACCAGATATTGGGAGAAAACTAAATGACGAGGAGAAGAAGAGATCAGATGAGGATCTCATAAACTTCTAGGTGGGCATAACTGGACTTTCGAGTTCCTAGGTGGGCAATGGAAAGAGATCAGTGGAAGGTATCGTATACTGCCAGGGGCGCAGTGTCGAAAGTTCAGAAAACCAAGTGGGAAATGAGATGGGATCGGTTGATCTCATAGACTACCAGGTGGGTAGTAGATAATTCCCAAATTGCTAGGTGGGTAGAGAGAAAGAGATGAGACTATATGAAAGTATCAGGAGCTCAGAAGTGATTGCATGTCAGTGAAGAGTGTTGATAGATGAATATTCATGTGGGTTTGCAAACCATGTGAATGAAAATGATGTGGAGTTAAATACTTCCATCAAAAAGGAGGAGGATTAGAGGAGCATTCTGATCATTGGGGGAATTCAAATATTCCTACCAGACAACCCAGTGGAGGCCAGAGCATCTATTGAAGATGCAACAACAGAAGAAGGATAGCCAGTAGTGAATGTCATGATGAAGGAGAAGATATTATAAGCTACCCAAGGAGAAGAGGAAGAAATGGAGAAGACACGGATGTCTACCCCAGTAGAAGGAGATGAGCATTTGGCAGAGTCGCTGAAAATTTCCAGCTGGGAAACTGAACAGGAGATGACTGCATCCCAGGAGCCTGTAGAAGAAGGGGAAGCGGACAACATGGATTTTGTTGATCTGTATGAAGAACTAGAATCCCTAGAGAGAAGGGTAATGGTGAAAATATTTCACATCCAAGAGGTCAAGTTGGAGACAGATGGAGGAGCGTACCAGCTAGAGGAATGGTTGGAGAGAGTTGGAGAAATACCAAAACGAGGAGAACTGACAGAAGCTAATTTGTTAGAAGAAGAATCCGAGAAACAACTTGGTGATGAGACTGTAGAACTGGAATCTACATTAGAGTGGAAATTCAATTCCGCAAGGGAAAGTAAAGACAACATGGGAGATCGAGTAGATCTTCCCACTGACAAGGACGAAGTGCAACAGAGAGGACTGCATAAGAAGAGCCAACCACTAGAGCAGCTGGACAGAGTAATAGAAGAGATTAAGAAGCCAATGTTGAGGTTAGCAGAACCCGTCAGCAAAGGAGAGTTGAACATAAGAGAGCCTGTCATAGCAGCAGGGGATAAACAAAAGAGGAAAAAGAAGTAGCAGCAGTAGCATAGCTAGAGAGGAGCAAGAGGACAACTCCAGAAGAGAATTTGGGATCCAGGTGGATTTCAACACTGGAGAAGAGGAGCTCATGAGAGGGAGCTCATGTTTTTACTAGCAGGGGAGTATGATGCAGGAGCATCACTCCACCTCAACAAACGCACCAGCACGCTAACATACAAATGTGCAATGGAAGAAGGGAGAGGCATTAAACCTCCCATTTTTTAAATTTGAAATAATCCTATACAGATTTTTGCACTATAAGATTGTAAATGTTGGGCCATGCCTTTGTATAGGTAGTTGTTGGATTTCATTAAAATATTTCTTGTAGCAGGCCCAGATCATAGTCGGGTCTGGGCAAACATTTATGAACCTTCAATGTAATAGATGAGTTTAGGTGAGAGAGGATGAGCTCACAGAGCCCCTCTTTTGTAAGGGGATCTTGTATCAGATTTAATAAGGGAGATAGGAACCATACCA
This sequence comes from Picea sitchensis, assembly GCA_010110895.2. Classification (NCBI taxonomy): domain Eukaryota; kingdom Viridiplantae; phylum Streptophyta; class Pinopsida; order Pinales; family Pinaceae; genus Picea; species Picea sitchensis. The sequence goes on along the minus strand of SNQJ01S0027324.1, from coordinate 65,513 downwards.
GAGAGAGAGAGTTATGGGTAGAGAGGCCTGAGGAGGTCTTAGAAGTTCTGAGAGAGAGAGCTTGAGAGAACCGAGACTCTGAGCAATCCAGTTTTTGTAATCATCTGTATAGATACACAGAGATAATAGAAAAGTAGTTTTTCCTGCATATTGTTGTTCATGTATTTATGTTTCATGAATGAATGTTGTAGATGTATGATATATTTTCATTTAGAGTAGGAAGATATATTTCTCTATCTTTAATTGAGTTGTGTAATATCATTTTGGTTTCTTTAGGCTGTGCAAGGAGTGCAGAATAGAACATTGAAAGTTCTGTAACCAGCACAAGGAATTCACATTTGAATCTCTCTTTCGAGTTCAGAGAAGAACGTGCGAGGTTGGCACACCTGGATAGTTTGCAAACTCAAGAATCACCTCAGAGTTGCTGAACACTCTAGAGGAAAGATTGTGCATAGGAAGCACATAACAGAACTGTTGAAGGTTCTATATAAGCTCTGTCAGGTGGGCATCGTTCAAGTGAAAGGAATGCACAGGAAGAACTCTTTATCGATTTCAGAGAGAACCAGAGTTACTGAGAACTATCTAGAGCTCTACCAAGTGGGCATTGAGCTGGTGCAAGTGTGCACAGAAGAACTTCGTGTTGAGTTCAGGAGAAATAGAGTTACTGAACACTCTGTCAAGAGAATATCTGCAAGGAGTGCATCATGCAAGGAGAATTTCAAGAGGGTAAGAAGCATTTTATTTTTGATAAAATACTTCGGATATGATTTTTACAAAATCCCACGAACACAAGGAGTGCGTGGGAGAAAAAAATCTCTGAGGAGGTCAAGCTCAGAAGGAATAGTGGAAAGAGTGTGCACAAAGAGAACTTGTTTTAAGTTTGTAAGCTCAAGAGAGATATCACAAGCAGTGTGTGAAGAGTTGACTATTCCAAGTTGAGACTCTTAGGAGAGATATCATTTCCAGAATGCAGGCGAGAGCCAAAATTATAAGTCTCACCGGAGATAAATCGAAGGCTGAGACCTTCGAAACTTTGAAAATTCTTTCTAATTCAGGAAGTAATCACAAGCTCAGGAGGAGGAGCACAACAACCATTAGATCAGCTACAATAGAAGAGGAAATCTGGATAGTTGAATCTCGCATCAAGACACACAGGATAGCGTGCAAGAGAACAAGATCTGAATGGAAAGTGGAGAGTCTTTGAAGAGGAAGCATCGATAGCCGACATCCGTTGGATCAAGAGAAGTTGCGAGGAGGATAAAGGTGAGATTCATTTAACTCTCAAATATTAGGAGGAATAAGACTTGTTGATCCAGGAGATATTTGAACCGTTGGTTCATTTCGTGAGATCGGATATCAGGAGTTAGGAGGACAGAGGTCCTTAATTTCCAAATTCGTGACATGTGAAATCACGATTCGATCGCAACCATAGATCATGGGAGGATCTGGACCATCTAATCAGAGTCCAAAAAGTCGATAACGTGCATAAGAGGAGATCAGATTTGGACCGTTGGATCTAAGTGCATGGACCAACATCCATTGGATCTGAGTGCATGGACCAACATCCATTGGATCCGAGAGAAGGTGCATGAGAGAAGTTCTAAAACAATCGGAACCATCCATCGTCAGAGGACAGGTGGTAGCAGATCTAGGGTGTTCGTGGAATCAAACATCGGGAGATCAGAGGGGAGCAGAGGATCAATTTTGTGAAAGGAGAATTCATGAAACAATCAGGACCGTCCATCGAAAAGGACGCGTGGTGAGCAGGAAACATTTCGCTGACTTGGTGCTGAAGGAAGTCAATGGGCAGAGTTTTAAGAACTCATGAGTCATGAAATCGTGATGTGATCTAATCCATCAGATCAGGAGGGACATGAGCCATTGATTTGGGAGGCTCCAAAATTTCGGCATTTCGACAGTTGGGGTGTGAAGAAGTTGTGACTTGGAGGTCGCAAGTCATGAAATCCTGACATGATCGTGACTATTTATTGAGGAAGGATCTGAGCCATCAGATCTACAACATCAACATTTTGAGTGTTGGGGGTAGAGAGGTGCATTGCATTGGGAACCCCGATACACGAAGTCACGATGCGCTTGGAAGAGTTGACCCTAGGTCATGGTGCATAGTCACATGGACGAAGGATAAGGGAGGAGGTAGGGACCATTAAGCCCTTGTCGACATTTCAGGACCTGAGGGTTCGAAGGAAGCAGAGTCAAGTGGCTTGAAGTACTAACACATGAAATTGCGACAAGCCTTTTGCGTAGGTGTGTGATCACAGCCCGTGGTCGCGTGAGAGGAGAAGCTCATGCTTGGTGCTTGTTCACACAGGGGGAGTTTCATAAAATGACCTATGGATTTGTTTAATAGAGGTTTCGGTAGGGACCAAAGAGTTGTTCTAGCTTAAGAGGGAGAACGATCCAGTGACTGGGAGGTCACAGAACCCTGAAGGGGAGGGGGGATGCATCAAGAATGGATGCCATAGTGACTACTATATATGCCGCTCTTGTTCTTCCTTAGCCTTTGATTGATATCACAACTGATGGCTACCTTAGGCAGTTTCCCAAGTTCATGAGTGAGGGAGACATAACTGCAGAGGAACACCTTGCAACCTTCTATAGTTATGCGGACAATTATGTCATTGTGAATGAGGATGTATGGATGAGAATTTTTGTTCATATCCTTGACGGAGAGGTTAGGAAATGGTTTAGGGCCTTGTCTCTTAGATCTATTGATGGGATTGAAGCCCTAGATGAAGCTTTCTTAAGACATTTGGGGGATAAAAAATATTTCCTTTACTATATTACAGAGTTTGGATCACTTAAGAAAGGAGAAGGGGAATCTGTTTCTGACTTTTCAAATAGGTTTAATAAAATGTATAATAAGATTCCTACTAAGATTAAACCTACATAAACCTCTGCTAAAATCACTTATGTTAGTGCTTTAGACCCTGATTTATTCCTCCTATTAAGAGAAAGAAGAGCTACTTCCTTTGCTCATATGCAAGATGCGGCCCTGGAAGTAGAGTCCAATATATTGGTAGTCAGAAAACTTAGGAGTAAGGTTGATAGAGACAGAGGAAAGGGGAGGTATGAAGTTTCAACCTCTGGTTCCTCAGCTGCCCACCCTTAAGTAGACAAATTGACCAAGATGGTAAAGTCACTTTCTGCTGAGGTTGAAAGGTTGAAACTGGAAGGAAAGAAGAGCTATAGAAATCCCCCTAATGCTTAAAATAGGGGTAACTTCAGAAGACCAAATAACACCCCTCATATTATCCAGAGAGATCAGAGAAGCAGGGATAGGGATGATCAGAGAATCCAAGCCCCCCTCCAAAATAACCTTGTTGTTGATGATGAAGGAGCCCCCTCATTTCCCCATTTAACCCAATCTACATACGAGGAGTCTCTCATGGACAATCAACTAAATGAGATAAGTAAGGGGGAGAAGACCAGTAGTAGTCCAAATAAATATAACCTCAGGTGCAAAAGGAAAGAATGTAAGTCTGCCATTCTTGATCAACCTACCAGAGCAGAGAAGCCTACTAAATATATAATAGATGACAACAAAGATAAGAGGGCACAGAACCCCCCACCAATGGTCAAAATCCCTGTCCCATAAGTGAAGGAGATTTTGAAGCTTCCTTTCTCGTTTAGCTTCGAGAATGAGATTCAAAAAATTAGGATTCATGTACATTTTTTGGAGTTGATAAAAAAATGCGGAATTTAAACAATATCTTTCCAAAATGTTGTAGCCTGAATCCTCCTCAAATTCCACAGCTTCAATAAATCTTCAATATGAGAAGCCAACAGTCATCTTAGGTCCTTTGATAGAATATAGAGATGATTCATCCCCTCCCTTATATACATCACCGAACATACATGATAAGGTGTTGCATAACTATTTGATGGACTCAAGGGCATCTCATAATCTCATGCCCAAAACTGTCATGGATGAACTTGGATTAGAAATCACAAAGACTTACCATGACTTATATTCTTTTAACTCTAGGAAAGTGAAGTGTCATGGGGTCATCAAGGATCTAGTTGTGACCTTGTTTTAGTTGCCCATGAAAAGTGTGGTCATGGATATCATGGTGGTTGATGTTCCCCCTAAGTTTGGCATGCTCTTGTTAATATCTTGGATAAAAATACTTGGGCGAACCTTGCAGATGGACCTCACATATGATACCATTCCTGTGTTTGGGGGGGAGCATAGAAGACTTTAAATGGAATATCAATTGGCCTACATTGTTAGTGACAAAGCAAACCCCACTAACCATCCTATTTTTGTTCTTGATATTGATTTGGGATACAATTTGTTGCATCTCACTGATGCTCTCGAGCCTCCTCACGAAATCAGAAAACAGTCCATTGCTTTTTGTGAAGATTCTCCTCCAATGAATTCTATTTAGAAGATGTTCTTTGACAAAGCATCTTCTAGGGAAGGTGTTGGTGCTGGAGTGGTATTTATTTCACCTGTTCAAGAGACTATACCTTTGTCCTACAAGTTAGAATTTGAAACTACAAACATTGTGGCATAATATGAATCTCTTGTTTTGGGTTTGAGGGCTACAAAGGACATGGGGATTGAAGAAATTTCAGTGTTTGGGGATGCTGAATTAATTGTCCATCGGATCATAAATCTTTATCAATCTAAGCACCCTAGGATAATAAATTATAGAAATGAAGTGTGGGACCTAGTTGACATTTTTTTCTTAGCTTTCAACATTTCATTTATTCCAAGAAAAGAGAACACTATGGTTGATTCTTTGGCTGTTTCAACAAGTAATTTCAGAGTCCCTTTACCACCTAAGCTCAAGTATGATGTAGAAGTGAAATATAGACCCTCTATACCTGACAATTTCAAGCATTGGAATGTGTTTGAGGATGATATTGAGATCAAAAGATTCCTTGAGGTTGTCGGTGAGTTTTTTGTATTACATATGGATCAAGATCATGATTATGAAAGTAATCCTCACGCTGATGTTTTCCTAAACAAAATTTCTAATCATCGTATTGTTCATTTGTGTAGCAATCATATTCCAAAGGGACTAGTTCCTTTGGAAAGACTATTCGACTAGAATGATGTGGTAGTAAAGGTTAAAGGTTCAACTGATGATGTTGATGTGACTAAATGCAATATTGGCACAGAAAAGGATCCAAAATTCGTCAAGTTGTCGAGCATCTTGTCAAGGGAACAAAGAGCCAAATATGATGAGATGTTAAAAGAGTTTGTTGATGTGTTTTCCTGGACATATGAATATCTCATAACATATGACAAAAGTGTCATTGAACATAAGATACCATTGAAGGAATAGGCCAAACCATTTAGGCAGAAATTGAGACAGATAAATCCTATGCTGTTGCCTATTAAGGAGAAAGAGGTAAAAAATATTTTGGATGCCAAGATTATCATTCCCTTGAGGTATTCTGAATGGGTGGACAACTTGGTCCCAGTGAGAAAGAAGAATGGATAAATCAGACTTTGTGTTGATTTCCAGAACCTGAACATAAGCTCTAAGAAGGATAATTACCCCTTTCCAAAGATGGAGCACATATTGTAGAGGGTGACAGGTGCATCTAGGATCTCCATGATTGATGGTTTCTTTGGGTACAATCAAATATCTGTCCTTCCTGAAGATAGAGAGAAGACAACTTTCACTACTCCTTGGGGTACATTTATGTATGCTAAGATGCCCTTTGGATTGATGAACGCAAGGGCGACCTTCCAGTGAGCCATGGACATAGTTTTGATTAGATAGAAGGAAAAGTTTGTGGTCATCTATTTGGATGAAATAATAGTGTTCTCATGGTCTAATAAAGAACATTATGATAATTTGAGAAGGGTTTTCTTGAAATGCATAAAATTTGGTCTCTCTTTAAATCCCCAAAAGTCATTGTTTTCCATGAAGGAGGGAAAAGTATTGGGGCACATAGTATCAGCTGGAGGGGTAAGCATTGATTCGAGCAGGGTATAAACTATCCAAGCCTTGGAACTCCCTAGATCCAAGAAAGAAATTCAGTCTTTCTTGGGGAAAATTAATTTTTTGAGAAGGTTTGTTTCTAATTTTGTTGAATTGGTAAAGTATATTACAGCCATGACAAAGAAAGGAAATGAGATCAAATGGACTACTGAATCTCATAATTCTTTCGATCAAATAAAGTAGGCGTTGACTGAAGCACTTGTACTCATCAGTCCTGACTACTCCAAGGATTTTCTGATTTTTTCCTTTGCTTCTTTTGACACAATAACAGTTGTTTTATTGCAGAAAAATGTTGAAGGTTTAGAGTAGCTCATTGCCTTTTTTAGTAGGGCATTGAGAGATCCTGAATTAAAATATGACATCATGGAAAAACATGCCTATGCTTTGGTTAAAGCCCTCAAGTCTTTCAAGGTCTATTTTCTTCATTCAAGAGTCATTGCATATGTCCCCCCAACTTCTGTGAAGGAGATTTCATTCAGCCTGACATAGACGGAAGAAGAAGCAAGTGGATTGCCAAAATCATTGAATTTGATCTTGAAATAAAGCCCACCAAATTGGTTAAAGGCCAAGGTTTAGCTAGGCTGCTAGCTGAATCTAATTGCAAATATTTGGGGGTTAATTTCATCAATACTTTCTCAGAAAATCAACAAGCTGAGTTGTCTGATAAAGGTTCTCAAGTCATCCCTCCATTGGCAGGATGTCCTTGGTACAAGGACATTGTATTTTTTCTGCAAAGGTTGTAGCCTCCTGATGGTATGGGGTGTTATCTCTATAACAATTTGCAGATGGCTTCCGAGTTTCAAAATTCTAGTGAGGGATCGTATAGCCTCCAAGGTGTGAAAAATTAGAGGAGTAGGCTATATATGGCGACATGTGGAAAAAGTAGCGGAAATGAGAAAAGGAGAACTCAGTGGACCGTCGATCCCGAAAGTAGCCCGAATCAATGGTTGAAACGCATATCGGAGATTTAACTAGCGCGAAAGTTAAGAAATCAAGGGGAGGCCAGGGAAAACTGTCGCACTTTCATTAGGGGACACATGGCACCCGTAGGATCACATCGAGGGAAAAAGAAGTCTGGCTAAAACCACTTTCTCCAAACTCCGATGCCAAAGTTGTTGGGAAAACGTGGACCATAGATCTTAAAGTAGCCCAGATCAACGGCTAAGAAACATATCGATGATCAAAATAACACAAGCATTAACCGACGGAGGGCGGGCCAAGGAAAACTACCTTGGTTTAAATTATGAGCACGTGGCGCTAGTAGAGACACATCGGTGTGAAAATCGGTCCACCCAAAACCACTTTCTCCAACCCCCAATGTCAATAGGTACCTATAAAAGGGGGACCCCCGACATTATTCTATGACACTTTGAAGCATTTGAACGTTCAAAAAGTTGGTGCAAAGCTTCTTTTCAAATTTAAAATATCAAAACTGAACCAGACCCGCATCTCACGTCGCTTAACAGGTATTCTTCACCATGGATTCCCTTCCTATCGTTTTGACCATGTGTGAGCAAGAGACCTCCTCCAGGGAAGAATCCCTAATTGATAGAGATTTTGATGTCTTCGACACTGAGATGATAGTATCACCCGTTTCTATGTCTAAATCAAATTTGTTGAACAATGTTGGAACCCACATACCATTTCTAGAAGTGGCTCGAGCCTCCATCATCCCTTATGTCATAGAAACAGTCTTTTCATTCCTGGAGTTCGTGAGCTGGTGTGCCGAAAGATATTCTCAAAAAGAAAGAGTCATCCTAAACAAATTAAGGTCAGAAGTTTTGTGTAAAGTAGATGGTCCATCACTCCAGCACACCCTCAATGCACCAGACTCCTCCCCCGCAGTGTCAAAGCCCTTCGAGGAACAAAAGATGATCATGATTTACAGAGAATGCCCACACGAAGTTAAAACCTTATTTATGTAGACCATAGTCAAGCCCGAACATAATTCAGAAATTTTATCATTGCCCGCTAGTATGAGCATCATGGTCGTCGAAATCCAGTGGGTTTGTTCTCTTCTGAGTCAAATCTTAGGGTTAGACAATGACAATTTTGTGGTAGAGGTCATGTTAGGGTTCCTGTTGGTTTGTTTTATTTCTGGTCATTAAGTCAGTGTCAGTTTTGATGAGTTTATTACAAATAATATACATCAACAGCTGGTCAACTTCATCTCATTGAGACATTTCATATATTATTCTCACTTGCTAAGAATGTTTCTAGAATACAACAAAACCAAGTTTCCTGAGACTATGTTTATTTTGGTCGAATGTAAAAGGATCGCCATGCTCATATTCATCAACAAATTAATGTCCATAGTTTACAGTATTATTTTTTATTTAAATCTTCGAAGGGTTCTAGAAGAAATGAAGAACTTCTTACAGCCAAACCCAGAGAACATGGTGGGAGACTGGGTGTTGTTCACACAATCGACTATGATTTGGGTATATGACTACCAAGAGGGACCTCATTTGTTACCAGTTTTTCTGACCCCCAGGGTCTTTGCTTTGGATTTTATAAGAAAGAGGATTATCTCGGAGACTAAACATTTCCTGACGGCACACAAGGATTCTAATGTGAAATTTGCACTCGAGGTAGGACCCTTTGTAGAAAAGAATAAATCCTGTCTACCCCAGATTCAATCAAAACTCAATAAATTCAGTTTCACTTAGCTACAATGGAGAAGATATGATCTGCATCAGGTCATATCAAAGAGAAGATTGGCGAGTAGGCAGGGTCCCTATTAACATGAACATGATAAAAAATTTGACAAGTTGGCCAATATAGAGACCTGTGCAGAGATGGAAGTCACCATACAACATGATCAAGTAAAAAATATAGAACCAACATCCCAACATAGTCCGACACATAATCCTTCACCTAGATTGGTTATCAAAGATCCTAAAATGAGCATCTACAATAAGAGAAATGATTCAGAGGCCCTAGGTGCCAGTAGCCAGCAAGACACTCTCAAGAAAATGAGAGTCACATCACCCTCTCAAGTAATTAACTTGAAAGAAGAAGAATCAAAAGGGAAAACAGGCATAAAGATGGTAGAAACTACAACCAAGAGTGAAGAAACCAATACAAAAAGCAAGCCACAAAATGAGAGCAACACAAAGGTTTTCAGTAGCAGAAAGCACGTATTCAGCCAGACACCTGAGGCAGTCTATCAGTCTAAGGAATATTTGATGCACAAATACGCCATGAAGGGGAGTATAGCCAACAGTGAAATAAGGGACCTTTTACCTAAAGTACAAGGAACTTCCCATCGTAAGGCTCACTTGATTTTAGTCAGAGATGTCGAGAAAAAGATATTTAATATTTCGGTTACTGATGATGAAAAAGTATCCGAAATCAAAATGCACTATGAGAACATTTTTGCCCCAGACAAAGTGAAATTTCATAGGAATGTCAGTGACATGTTATACTCTGATTATCTGGGCTTGGATCTAAAGGTTGCAAGATTAACAACATATGCATCAAAACTAGATGGACAACTGAAATAAGAAAAGGTGTCTAGCAAAGCCTGGATGACACAAGTTAAGAGGATGAAATCTGAAGGCCCCCAGGGGATAAAAGATTCTCTGGATAAAAAGGATAAATTGATCCACAGCCTAAAGAAGAAATTGAAGATGTCACCTACAGATCATCCACAGATAGAAAAATTGACAACTTTGGAGCATGAGAAGGAAAGATTCAGACAAGAGGCACTCAATTACAAAGCTAAGGTATTGTAGTTAGAAAAAGAAAAAGAAGATTGGTTACAAATGCAAGCAGCAACATCGGACATGGAAATCATTGTGCCCACTTGTACAGAGGTTGGATCAAGTGCTGAGGGGATAGTCCAGGCCATGTCTCAGGTGAGCTTGAAAGAAAATGAGATCAAAAGTCTCAAAGAAAACATGGAAAATTTGAGGCAAGAAATGAAGGTGAAGGATGAGAAGATGGCTCAAGTCCACAGGGAAAATCAATATTTGCAGGAGAGAGTGAATAAGCTAAAAAATAGGTTAAAGGGAAAAATGTTATTGCAAGGGGCCAAACATATCATATGGGATGCTATTGCTATGGAGGCTACTAAATTTAGGGTTTACCTAAATTTTATCAACGACAAAGACAATATGGTTTTTACAGCTCGGAACATATGGAAGGTTGTAAATGAAGTATTGGCAAAGAAGCCCTTAGAATGGGCCCAAAATACCATTGACCTATTGAATTCCATACCAACTGTTGACATTCCTACCATCAATGTGAAACACAGGACCGCGTTGATCATTTCAACCAGGAGGATCATTGCCAAGCACAATCTACTTAGATTAGTCCAGAATAAAGATATGCAAATGGAGGAAAGCATACAGGATTTCAGAGATACTTTTGAACAATTGTTTTCCAAAGGCCTTCCATCATTCTAGGATGGCAAAGGCTCATTATACAATCAAGATGATTATCACTCTCTCCTCATGCAATGCAGGATGGATCATTCTAGGTTTGAAGATATGGAAGAAAGTCTGAAGGGCCCAGGTATAGTAGAGCATTTAGCTATGGATTTTGAGATTTTAAATAAGTTTAAGACAATGAAGGTCAACATGCCAACCATGTCCTATGCTACATGCATTGACTTGGAAATTTTAATCAAAGAAATGATGGATTATGAAATCCCCTCCGATCTGCAATGGAAAGAAATCCCACACTTGGGTAAAACAAAGTGCAACATCCCCGGAGCCAACAAGTGATCTCCAGGTGTCACCAGTATTGTGGAACCGACATGATCTCAGAAAGAGACAGATGGCGCAGAAGAACTCGGCCAGTCAGAGAAATTGTTCATGATTTTGAAACATTTTCTTTTTGCTAATTATTGTAAATCGTTTCATATATCTAAACTGTCAGTCAAAACTGTTATGGAAGTTGAAATGTTTCGGTTTCAGTTGGTTTTTATTCAGATTGTATAAGTATTGAAATATGAGAAGTAACTAATGTTGGCGGAAATGCAAGAACACCTTTTGGTTGTATCAAACTCTATTTGTAATTTTTTTGAATCTGAATTGAATACAAATGTAGAAGACCTTAAAGTTTCTACGAAATGATTCTAACAGGTGGTGATATGAGATTTGTTTTCTTTCATCGTATGTATTTCCTATAACTTGTCATTTCATTTACATTTTCTTTTGTTTAAATTGGAGAGTTTAAAGGCCCAGAATTCGTCTTGTGACACTCTCGGCCTAGGCAATTTAGATTGTGTATATTTCTTCTTAACCAATTCATAATTCATTCTTGTAATTCTCTGATGTAGTTATTTGTTTCCTCTTTCCTCTTACCACTCTGATTTATTTTAAGTTACAACTCAGATTCATTACCTCATTTATCCTTTATCCTTTGGAGAGTTCTATCGGCTGATCATTTTTTTCATTCAATTTCATAAGTTTGACTCCATAGCCCTGTGTGTCCCTCCTCTTCTTGGCCAACAAACATTATTAAAAATCCCCAAAACAAACCAAATCTAGCCACCAATTTCCAAAGAATATCAAGTGACACGAGATAGCCCTCTCTGAGTTGAGCAGGCTAGTGCCTCAGCTCTAAAGTTGGTTGAAATAGTTACCTCTGTCATTTGTCTATTCAGCCAGACATATTTACAGAGTGCTAACATGGGGAAGAACAAGGTAAGATCTTTGAATCTTAAATCAATTAAATATTGTCTTATTGATCAAGTCTTGTATTGGAAAGACCCTCTGGGAGTGATTTTGAGATGTTTAGACCCACAGGAGGGATAAAAGATTATGTTTTATTTTCATAATAGCATATGTGGGGGTCATCACTTCTGGAGAACCATAGCCTATAATATTCTCAAGGATGGATATTTTTGGCCTATTCTATTTACCGATGTTTGTTCAAAGGTTATAACTTGTGTTAAGTGTCAGAAATTCTCTGGAAAGCAGCAACTCAAGTCTTTGACATTGAATCCTGTGGTAGCTTCAAGACCCTTTCAACAGTGGGGACTAGATTTTATTGGGGAAATTCATCCTACTTCAAGTGGTCAACACACGTGGATCTTGACTGCCCCATATTACTTTACCAAGTGGATAGAAGCCATCCCCACAAGGAGTGCTTCCCACAAGGTAATCATTGGTTTTATTGAGGATATTATGGCGATATTTGGTTGTCCGAACATAATTGTCACTGATAATGCTACATCTTTCAAGGCTGGACCATTGATCCAATTTTTTGAAAAGTTCATAATCGCATTGATTCACTCTACTCCTTACTACCCTCAAGGCAATGGACTGGTAGAGTTCTCTAACAAGAGCCTTATAAATATCATCAAGAGATTGTTAGAGGACAACAAGAAATCATGGGATTCAAAGCTCAAAATCACTTTGTGGGTTGATAGAGTGACAACAAATAAGTCTCTTGGTGTCTCTCCTTTTCATCTTGTTTATGGAGTTGAGGCCATATTTCCTTCTTAGCTTGCCTTTCCTGTGGAAAAATTATTCCAAGAATACCAAGGAGAACCTAATGATGTGATCAAAATAATACAACAACTGGTAGAACTGTAGTAGACTAGGGAATAGATATTGGACAAAGCACATGACCATCAACAAAAGATCAAGTAGGCCTGCCTTTGACAAGAATGTAAGTAAAGAGGACTTCCAGCTGGGGGATCTAGTACTCAAATGTGATGCACCCAAGAAGGACAAAGGAAATCATGGTAAATTCAAATCCTTATGGATTGGGCCATTCAAAATGTCTAAGGTATTTTCAAATAATACTTACAAGTTGTAGAATTTGGAGAATGCTGAAATTTTTGGTGGCCCTATAAATTGGCATTTTCTAAAAACGTTATTTTCTTAATCCTTGAGTGGCCTTTTCATGCCATTGTAAATATCATTCTTCTTTTTGTTTTAATAACTGAATCCATAGCCCAATGGATAAGGCACTAGAACTATGCATTATTGGCATTTCCCAGGGAGCATTCCATCCCCTGTGGAGCCAAATGTTATCACATAAGGTTGTCAAGGTCCGTAGGTGTGTTTCAAAAACCAAAGTTTATCTCCTTTCCCTGTCTCTCTCTCTCTCTTTCGTAAGCCATGTCTTTAATTTTTCTCTCCTGTTGGTAAAGTAATTTTTGTTTGCCCCTTTTTGTTTAAGTGACCTGGTTTCGCATGACGACTACCTGAAAATAAGTCTCAGCCCTAAGATTTTATGTCTTCTCTAAGATTGATCATTTGCCTCTTTTGTCTCAGTCACTCATTCTTTTTTCTTCCCAAGGCCCCAACCAGCCGTCTAAGTCTTCATTGTCACAAGCTGCAACACTCAGAGAAAACTGTTCGTGAATCAAATCAAGCAGCAGGCAGGTTCAATATTTCAACGATAGAGATCCAATCAGGAAAATCAGATTGATGATGCGTGTGAATCAGGAATTTGAAATATTATTGAAGTTGTTTCATCAAAGGTCTGAAGTCCCGAAGCCCAAATTTTGCAGGAGCCATCCGATCCATAGGAACGCGTGGCGCCAGATCCGAACTGCGGAGAAGGTCACTTCGGGAAATTTGAAATGAGGGATGCGTAAGGGTCCTGAAGTGCTGAAGTCCCAAAATCCGAAGTAAATCTAGACCATAGATCTTAAAGGGACAGGTGGCAGCCTATCTAGGGGGTTCGTAGGTTTGACCTTCAGGATTTTTGGAATGAGTCAATAGAAAATGAATCTGGGTCATCCAAACCAGGGGTGCACATGGCACCTAATCAGCAGATTCAGAGTTTCATGAATCAGAGGTTTTATCATGTAGCATGGTGTAAGTTTGCGAAGCGCAAAGTCACGAAGAGCCCAGAAATTGGGCCCATGTTCATATCCCGTGGTCATATGGAAAGCAGGCCCATAAGGAAAGGTGAGCACCCATCACGTGGAGTTGGTAATTCGTGGTTCCAAGGAAGAAATTGCAGCCGTCAGATGGATAGCAGATCCGACCATCGATATGAGAGGATCAATTTTGTCAATCAGGCACCGAGAAAGCTATTGTCGAGTAATGGAAATATCCCTAAATAGCAAAGTCCTGAAGTGGCTTTAGAGGGGAACGTCGGGTCATGGACTGAGGTTGCATGCAGGAAAAGGGCCAAGAAACTGGTACCAAAAGATTTGGAAACATGAGGGAAAGGGCGTGGATTTCATGAGACCTACACCAAAAGGCCAAGGATGCCCGTGTAATTTAATGAATGAGACCATCATGGTTTCAAGGTGTCGGGTTAACTCGAAGGGCTGCTAGTAGTGCATGGATGCTTCGTGAGCGTTAGGCCTCATCTTGATTGCGATGAAGGTATTTAATGAAGAAGGGGTGGTGGTTGAAACCTTGTCTCACCCCATAAATGGAAAGCATGGAAGAAATAGTCATGGAGGCAGACTATCAGCCCAAAGTGACCCTATAGATGGATTTTCCTGCAAAGCCCATATTGATCCAAGCTCGCGTCTGACAGAGGAATGCATGTGCAGTCTGAAAGAAGAAGATACAGATGCCAAGACTTGAATGCAGTGGCTAGAGTGCACCCATAGTGGCTGTGGACATTTATGAGTATAATTAGGTAATTTTGATATTTTGTTAATGTCGGATGGTTGAGCAAGGCTCTCGCATTGTAAAGTTTTGATGAAGCACTGGTTCTTTGGTTATGTAATTTGATTTGAAACTTCTTGTTTAATGTAAGTCAGCTTCTATTTTCATATTCTTTGCCTATGATACTGAAGTATCCATGATTGAAGGATTCACATGGATTTTCTATAGCTATGTTGTGATGAGTGTTTGATTACAATGTTGTTATGACGTTCTTCAGTTTCCTCAAACTTTGAATCTAAGAGGATCTTGTGTTTGAAGTTTTTTCTCCTTAGGCTACTGGAAGACATGAAGTCCATATAAGACCTCTACATTTTCCTCACCCATTCTTCCTCCTATTCACCTTTACTACAACTGACTGACTGAAGTTGATCAAGACCTCAATTGCTTGTGCATGCTGGTCTAGGTTTCTGAGTTAAAATGATATTACCTTGATTTTGTGCCCATTTGACCTCTTTAAAATTATTCATTGTGACATATAACCTGATGGGTGCTAGGCTTACCTTCAACACAAACTAAAGGTGATTTCTAGTGCTAACAGGTTCTAGTCCCAACTTCTTGTACCCAAACCTTGTCGGGGACATGCACGAAGAAAAATAAATGAAGAGAAGACCACTTTGATACCACTAATCTAGATTTAGGAGAGGAACGAACTGATTATAGACTGAATATTATAAACATAGAGATAGGAAGAATAACACAAATATTCAGTGAACAATATCTTCTATTAAATAATGAAATAGGTTGAAACTGTAAAATTGCATAACTGAAACTTGCTTGAAAGGTGGTAGATATCTCTGAGAAGAGATGTGGCTTCTATGCACATCTGTCTGAGTAGAATAGATTACAATGAGGCTCCATATGCCTTTTTCATATTACTCATGAATTCCAAAACCCTATACATCCAAAATTCTAACCCTAGAAGGTTAAACGCCAAAAGTCATGTGGGCCCTATGAGTAAGTTGGTGTAATTTGGCACCTCAACTTCCCAGGGTCATAACTTTTGTGTACGACCTCTGTTTTAGGTGTGTGATAGATTGTTGGAAAGGTCTTTCAAAGAAATACACATTTCACCATTAGAATCTGACTCTATCTACAATCTGACTGTGGCGAGTCAAAAAAACAATGTTTAGGGCCTCAAAACAGCCCTAAAAGTACAACAAGATGTGCGGATATGAAAACATCCAAAATAGGTCAGTTGGATTAGGTGAGAGGATACCCGTATCCACTTGGAGAATGTGTGAGGATTCATATATCCCCAAAAGTGTAGAAATCACAATTATAAATCAGTACAGAAAGACGTGCTGAACAAAAAATGGACATGAGGAGCTAGTTGGAATAGGTGGGTTTCCACCAATATCCATCTGGATCACTTCCATTCCTCGTGCCACTCCTGGACCTCTCTTTGTATTTCCTCCTATGTGATGCATTAGTTGAGTTGGAGCCATTCCCTGGATTTATCTCCCTTTTCTTTCATCCACAAAATATGGTGCGTTGCCCTGAATTTGGCAACCTCTCCAAACTCCTTGACAATCTCTGGTGTAATGTGCCATGTGTCTGCAATAAGGTCCTACATCTTTGTGAAGTACCTCACAAAGATGTTTGTTTTTGTTTTCTTCCTTTTTGGATCTGCGCTGCTGTGTAATGAGATGTATCTTGCACACCACATTTCCCTAGTCTCTCTATATAATTGTTGTAAACCGGTTCTTTCCATCCAATGAGGCCAATGAGAATGAGTAACCATGAGTAGTGGAACTCAGAGCCCCAATCTTGTGTATCCTTACATTCCTCCAAGAATGAATTCAGTAGGTATGGGCCCCAGCTCATCAAGATCCCCTTTGCAAACTACACAATGATGGCGACCACACTGACCGATACTTCCTCTTTATGGAACTTGCACATTAGTTTACATCCGAGGAGTTTGGTGGCAAACCTTGTCGCAGGATCATTGATGTCATTGATCCTGATGCCCTTGTTTCCTCGCTCCGTGCCATACTTTTCCTTGATCTCATCCGAGATGGAATTGGCTTTGGTTTTGTCCTCCAAATACTGCTCTGGATTTTCCCCATCTTTGGGTAACCCTGTGATTCCTATGATGAGGTCCACAGTGATAGGCACCGACCTATCCATCTATAGGATTCCTCCATCAAATCATGCAAGCATTTACTTGATGCAAGAGTTTATATTCTTTCCACTCCCAAAGTGTGGGGAATACAGTAAGTTCATGATGCCTGTGTTGTAAATCCCCAGGATCCACTGCGCTGACTCTATAAGTGGCATGCCTGATGAGCCTGTGCCCTTGCTTTCTAGGTAAACCTGGGATTCCAGGTCTGGAAATTTAGTAACATTGGACACATCATGGTTGGGATATTTTATGGAAGTCACTCCGTCAACCATGTCATCATCGACGTGCACCCCACTCAGAATCTTTGGCAGAACCAGGGTCCCTTCTACCTATGACTGTGACCCTCTGTGCATGTTTCTCTTAGCTTGGACCTTCTGTTTGGATTGTGGGGATGACGCCCCCAACTCTGGTACACCCTTGTGTACTACATCTTGTGATACCTCTGGTTAGTGGTTTTGTGGCGTTGAATGCGTGGCCTACTCGGTATGTCATTTCCCTTGTCCCCTTGAAGTATCAAACTCCATTCTTTCAGGGTCCTCCTCCTTCTACCTGAACTCCCGCACTGGGTTGTGCTCCTCTTCTACCATCATCAGGTTTGTTTCATACTTTGGTGTGTGGAGTTCAAACACATCCACCACTACAGGTACCACTTTCTCCCTTGCATCTATCATGCCAGCAATACTACATGTGATCCTGCTGGCCCTACCCAACTCTCTAACTCGAGGTGGTGACATTGTGATGGGGTCTAGGATTTAAGTCTCTGAAATTGACGAATGTTTGGTCGAATTTTCTCTCTATCTCTCTTCCACTCATCTCTTCTTTCTCTCCTTAGCAATTGAAACAATGACTTGCTTTCCCCCCCTTTTTCCAACTTTATAGCGGGATGACGAAGTGACAATTGTTCTGCACCGACAGTTGTCACTTTTTCACTTTTGGCGATGTGTCCTACATGTGGTACCATTGTACGTGTTAACTGTTGTCCTTTGCATATTTTTTTTAGAATTTTCCCTTTTTGTCGTGCTACGATCTTTATCTCTATGTACGGACTGTTGCAGTTTCAATTATTGCGGCTAGTTGGCTCCTGATTTCCACGCCTGTCATTTTTTGAATTACCGCGCTGTCCGACTATTGGTCCTTTTTTCGATGCGCTAGAATTTTTTGGCACACAAAGTCCTTGGCTTCTATACCCTTTGCTTATGGCGCATTATTATTATTTTTTTTCACTAAATCAATGACTTCTGAGTGGGGGATATTTTTCCTTTTCGTTGCACTGATTTTCTCTCCTGCTCACGCAGATTTCCGTGCATTATTTTATTTTTTTATTTTACTGCACAGTAAATTTCAATTTGCGGGTGGTCGAATGTCCTTGTATAACTTCATTCAACTCCCATTGATCATGCCCTTCAATTTTGTCCCTTCCAAATCCTTCAATTGTATAACTCCTCTGTCTGTGACAATCTAGACCTCATATGGTCCCAACCAATGCATTATGAACTTCTCTGGTTGTTGAAAACACTTTTTTTCATACAGTAGGACTAGGTATCCTTCCTTCAAAAAATTTCTCTTAATATGTTTGTCATTTCAAGCTTTGTCCCTTGCTTTTTGTACTTCTTTTTGAAAGCCTTCTAGAATCCTATCTTCTTCCATGCTCATCAACTAACTTAACCTTTCTTGTACTGCGCCTCATTCTGTCATGTTTGTAATTGTTGCAACACGCAAACTTGGTACCAAGAATTCTAATGGTACCACTGCTTATTTTCCATATACCAATCTAAATGGTTTCTTCCTTGTCATCTTCTTATAGGTAGTTCTATATGCCCATAATATTGCTGGTATCTTCGAATCCCAGTTGTCCCTGTTGACATTGAAAATCTTGGTTAGGGAATTCTCTAGAATCTTGTTGAAGGCTTCCACTGTTCCATTTTATTGAGGATGGTATGGCATACATTTATGATGGTAGACCTTGAATTATTCAGTCAGAGCTCTGATAGTGTTGTTGATAAAGTGAGTGCCTTGGTCACTCATCAGGATCTTTGGACATCCAAATCTGGTGAACACATATTCAAACATGAAGTGTGTTTTTGTCTCTATGCTACAATCTTTAACTGGTGCTTCCTCTGCCCATATTGAGAGGTATTTTGTCACAGTGATGATATATCATGTGCCTGATATTCTTGTAGGTGGGTGTATTGGCCTAACAAAATCAATAACCCATTTTTCAAACACTTGCAGCGTCACTTGTTGATGTAAGGGAATCTCATCCCGTCTGTTTGGTTTGCCAAGCCTCTGACAAACATCGCATTGTTGAAAATATTCCCTTGCATCTCAATGAATAATTTTCCACCACAATCCTATGCGGAGTACCTTCTGTGCAGTAGCTTTTCCTGCATAGTGTCCTCTTGCTATTCCTTCATGGGATTATTCTAGTATCCTAGGCCTTTCGTGTTCTAGCGTGCATCTTCTCAAGATGTTGTCTACCCCCATTTTGTATAAGTTCTCAGCGATCAACTGGTAGTTGGATGTTCAAACAACCATTTTATTCCTCTGCGCGGTGTTAACATCTTGTGGCGTAGTCCTTGTACTTAAATACTCAATAATGTCAGCAAAATAATCATCTGCGACCTAAACTGAAAATAACTGCACATCAGGGAAGGTATCCTCTAAGTTTGTAGGCTCCTCACCATTGGTGACCCTTGACAAGTGATCAGGTCCTGCGTTCATCTTCCCTGGTTTCACTATGACTTCAAAGTCAAATTCTTAAAACATTAGTAACCATCGACAGATTCTCCCCCCCCAACACTGGATTATTGACTAGGTACTTAAGGGATGAATGATTTGTGAACATATTAAAGTGTTTTCTAGGTAGATAATGCCTAAAATTTTGAAGTTCATATACCATTGCCAGGCCTTTTCTCTCTGTAGTGTTGTAGTTCTGCTCATATTCTGACAGTTTTCTGCTTGTAATGCTATGAGATGGTCCAAATCCCCTGCTCCTAGTTGTGCCATAATAGTTTCCAGGGATATGGCTGATGCATCTACATGCACATGGAATGTATTCTCCCAATAAGGAAAGACTAGGATGGGTGTTGTGACCATATTCTCCTTCAAGGTGTCCAATCCTTCTTGATAGCTCTCATTTCACTGGAATCTAGTATCCTTATTAAGTATTTTCTCCATCAGGGCAGTGATATGTGCATACCCCTTGATAAATTTTCTATAATATCATGTATGTCCTAATGTGGCCCTTAGTTGGCACACTGATTTTGGTGGTGGTAAGTTCACAATTACTGCAATCTTTGTAGTATCCATGATTAAACCTTACCTGCATACTATGTGACCCAGTAGAATTCCGAAGGGTGTTCCAAATATACATTTCTTAATGTTCAAGGATATTTGGCATTGCCAACATATTTCTAACTTCAACCTCAACACCTCTACATGATCCTTCAATAGGTTGTAGACTGTCCAATCATCCAAATATACCTCCAAAAACTGATGGATGAACTCTTTGAAGGAAACAATGACTACTCTAGAGAAAATTGTTGGTGCATTTTTCAGTCCAAATGGCATGATTGTGTACTGGTAGGATCCCCATTCTGTTGCAAAAGTAGTCTTGTGTCGATCTTTTGGTGATATCTTGATTTGGTGGTAGCCTGAGAATCCATCAGTGAATGAGAATGCTTCCTAACCTCCCACATTTTCTAGGACTTCATTTGTAAATGGTGTAGGGAAGGGGTCATGTAGGCAAGCATCATTGAGGTTTCTCAGATCTACACAGATTCTTATGGATCCTTTATTTTTCTCCTAAACTACCATGGGGATTATCCATTTTGATTCTTCTATTGGTTCTATGATTCCTGCTTCCAACATTCTGTCGATTTCTTCTCTTACCTTCTTCTTGTAGATGGGGTTCAATATATAAGGCCTTTGTCTGATAGGTTGTGCCTCTAGTTTGAGAGGGATCTTCATCTCTCCAAGTTCTCCTGCGACACCCTTCATTTTGGTAAAGGTCATTGGGAACACCTCACTGTATTTGCACAGTAATTATGTTATCCTGTCCACTATTTTATCATCCCAGTAGTCTCCAATGCTGGCCATTTTGGGATTTTCAATTGTCCCAATGTTGAATTTATTCACTTTGATTGGTGCGAAAATTACTTCTAATTCTATAGGTGGACCTTCCACTTATCTTTCCCCTTCAACTTCTTCGATCTAAATATTGTGCATATCGTCTTCCTCTGGTATTTCTTCCTGCACATGGCATCATGAAAGTAGTTATTTCATTGTTTGACTATTCTTTTGTTGTTCTTCTGTTATGAGTTCAACTTTGGGTTCCTTAATGAATATCAACCCTCTTATTTTCTTAAGTGTTGCATCTATGTTGGGGTTCTCATGTTCAAATGAGAAAGTGACTGTAATGTTTTGTTGTATTATTGTCCAGCTCATAGTTCCTATGTATAGTTCCTGGCCTGTATACCAATTTTCTGGGATGCCCTCTAATGTGTGTACAAGATGATGAGGCCATTCTTTTGGTGGTGTCATATTCCACAACGCGCTGCACTTTTCCACGTGTTCTGATGGTGATCCCTGTCCATCATATTTCTGTTGTTGGTTGCTTCTTTATGCTGCACCAAACCTGATGTGAAATAACCGCCTACATTGGTACCGGTCCTTGATTGTTTCTTTGTGTGTGCCCCACCATATTGCAGGTGTAGCCTTAAGTGAGATCTTGAGAGCTAACAATCTCTGACTGTCTAATAATTCATCTTCATATCTCGTTAGGAATTCTTCCAAGTTGTTGATTCCATGGAAACTTGGAGGTTCTCTGACTACTGTCCTAACCCATCTTACTGCACGGTCTATTCGAGCACATCTCCTAGTTGAGACCTCATGTAGGAACTGGTGTCAATTCTCCAAACCCATGTCTGAGTCGAATGCACATGATGTGATACCTCTACAGCTAATTACACCATCGAAATTTGGATTAATGTAATCTTCAGTGCGCGTGGTGGTCTGGTACAACTCGTTAATTTCTTCCAGGTCTAAACATGTTGGTTCCACAAATATTTCGACTTTGGATGGATCTAGAGGCACGATAACCCTGTATTCACCTGACTCAATTGTGATCTTCTTGTTCTTCTGGTTGATTATCGTCTGATTATCAAATGCCCAATCCAATCCTAGTAATGTTGGATATGGTGTTGTGCCATCCATGATTTTGATCATTTCGAAGTCTTCCTTAGTGCGCATGTCATCCAGATCTACTGTCACTCTGTTTAGCCTCCCTATTGGTAGAAATCTGTGTTGGTTAGCTAACTTCAGTTGGACTAGTGAGTAGCCTAAGGTAGGTTCTCCCATTCATTGCCATGTCTTTTTGGGCAAAACATTCACTTCAGATCCCAAATCTAATATCACATCGCCCATGTTAAAATATCTGACGTTGGCATTCAATCTAAACTCTCTACTAGTTCTCCTTCTAGCATGAAGGTGATTGAGTATCCTCTTTTCTAACTTTCCCTCAGATTTTGTGGTACATCTATCTAACAGATGATGGATCCTTAAATACTTGAATACATGATTGCAAGAAAGTTTTAATACAACTTACTTGGTTTCCCGGGTGGACTTCACTGGTATGGTCCAATGCTGACAACATTTCATACATTGGGACATCTTGGGTATGTTGCACGATAGATGTAGATGAAACATTCTTCTTGAGAAATTCTTGTTTGGCCTCCTTAAAGGTATCCTTCTCCTTTTCTGCATAAAATCACATGGGTGGCTCGGTATTTTTCTTAATCCATTGGTGCTGTATTGTTTCCTATTTAGCTGCATCATCTCATGTTTTAGCACCTCTGCCTGTCACTGTGTTGATGTTCTTTCCATCTTCTCTAGCTTCTATAGAGATCTATTATACGTTCTCATTGTTCTAATTATGTTTCTTCTGTATCTTATCAATAATGTTGTGCAATCTTTTGTATCATGGTCTGTTGTGAGACAATACATGCATGTCACAGGTGGTAGTGGACATTCTCTTTCATAGTTCCTTGGTTGTTGGAAGTTATGGCACACTACTAGACCTCTTCCACATCCAAAGCCTCCTCTTCCTCATCCTACCCCTCTGTACCCAGCGCGATCTCCGCACGGTGTATTGTATTTTGGTACCTAATTATACTGCACATGGTTATACTGGGTCTGCGTGGTGTTATACTACGATTGCGCATTGTTATATTGTTGTGGCATAGTATTATACTGTGGTGGTTCCATATTAAATTGAGGTGTTTCTTGCTATGACATGATTTCAGCTTGCACCCTATATGTGTTTGACGTCCTTTCCCTCATCAGATCCATGGTTCTACAGTCTTTGTCATCATGGCCTACTAACTTGCAAAAAGTGCAGTATGCATTCTTTGGTATTGTCTGGTATTTCCGCATCATAGGACAATGATATGGATCATGCACGTGCGTCTTGCAAATTTCACACTAGGTTCCTCCCGTTGGAAATGGATTTGGCATCCTTGTCACCATATACTGCGCAAATGTTGGACATTCATTCTTATGGTGCCCTTTTGTTCTACATGTGGTACACCAAACAAATTCAAGCTTGTACTTGACCTTATTCTTATTAAGTTGGAAGGTAAGATTATTCATATCCTCCTTCAACTCCTATATAGTTGGATTTGTCTTGTGGTACTAATTCTTCTCCATTTGCAAGGCTGCCTACAGAGCCTCTGCTTGAGATTGGAATTTTTGTTGTCTGAGTGGGTATTTCAGGTGTGGTAGCAAATAATTCACAAACAAATGTTTATGATGCATGTCAATCATGGCATACCTCAATTTACCTTTCGTAATTTTAAATCCCTGGTCAATTTCCCAGACAGATTCTCCTAGTTTCTATCATATTTCTATCATCTTATTCATGTATTGATCCTTTGAAATCGACTTCTGGAACTTATTAATCAATAATTTCTTAATGTATGTTAGTGTCCTTATCGTCCTAAGTGCACTATTTACATCTAGACTCATGTACCAGTCTAGTGCATGGTCTCTTAGCGTGATAGCTAGTTGCACATGTGTAGTGTCTTCATCAGTGATCTGTTTTTCTTCCCAGATCTTTTCACAAATGAACAAGTGTTTCTCAGGGTCTTCTGTTGCCTCTCCTCAAAATTTGGGTAGCCGAATGGTGGGATCATTCCTTGCCATCCTGAATGCTAAACTGCTACCTCCACGTGGTGTATATACTTAACTAAGGGTTCCTTAACTAGCTCCCCTAGTTGTTTTTCCTTGTGTAGATTTACTTCCTGCTGTCTTCCTTCTCCCGAAATTCAGTTTTCTAAACAGTGGTGTTATTTTTGGTGTGTTAGTCACACATGGGTTTATAGGTTCCACACTGACGTTAATATAGATAGGATTGTTGCCTTATATTCTCTCTCTTGGACCTCTTGTCCTCCACTCATATGTTGTGTTTAGGATTTCCTCAAACTTCTCCACAACCCGAAGATCCTCTACATCCTCTTCATCACTAGCTAAACCTTCCTTCACGGCTATGGCTCTCTTCTTTGTGTTCACCTTGTCTTGGTAGGGTACTCCACTACATGTCTTTCCAACTGTCGCCATGATCCGCTTGATCTGTTCTTCATCCATAATGATTGGGTCAAAGGATTCCTCCTTCTTTCGTTTATCCCCTTCTCCTTCCATTTCTCATTTTTTTGTCAATGCTTCCCCCCTTCCCCCATCACACGAGGAAGTTTTAGTTGTCTGATTCCATTGTCATTACACCTTTGTTATAGAGTAATATGTTAATAGAAGTATACAATGATCTAACATACCTTCCTCGAGGCCCTCATAGAAACTCTTTCTCTGCTACACTGTATGACTTCGTGGTATCTACTGCAAATTCTATTATAAAGCCTACTACAATACTGTCGAGCCAAACATCTACTGCGTGAGTGAATTTGTTATTCACCTGCTATAACTGCGCTATATGAACTGAGGTCCACTCTAACTGTCGTATCCGATTCATTGCATGGTTATCATTAAACCTCAATATCCATTCCTACAATAAGTGTGGAAAATCACAGAAAAAGACTTCATGCAGATAAGTAAACACATATTTCTCAAGATATTTGTGCGGTGTTACTCTAGGGTTTCAGTTATCTTTCTGCACAAACTCTATCTCTTTTGTCTTTAGCCAGATTTTGATCTCTTCTTTTGTGGGATTCCATGGTCTCAACATCCCCTTCTAGTGGCACATTCTTCTCACCTTCTTGTCATCTGATTCAGTATTATTTTGACTTGCCTTCCGCAGATCTTACATTTTTTTAACAGATCTTCAATACATCACATCCACACAATCCTATGTTGTTCCAACCGGAAACATAAACATTTGTTGGTTGTTTATCTCTGAGTTATACCTTTAACATGATTGACCCAGGTTTAGGTCTACTAGGGATCCAACAAAATCCTCTAAAACTATCGGCCCTCCTGGTAAACCAGAAGGAAGAACAGTACAAAGAGTACACTATGAAGTCTCACCCAAGATAGTCTTAATGGGTGACTGCAATACTCAAGTTCTTGCAGTCTAGGATTGAATGGGGATCTAATAGTTGTGCACTGATAGTTCTATCTAATTATTAAATCAATGTATTGTCATTCATCTATCTTAGTTAGTTTCTTGTTCTTTATTCATGCATGTAAATCAATCAAATATAACTACTTCATCAAGGAATTCATCTAATATCTAACCATTGAAAACAAAGATACAAACAATAAGCATTCCACACAACACATGATTTATCGTGGTTCACCCCCTCCTGGGCTATGTCCATAAAGATTTAGCTCTTAAGCTCTTTTATTATGGTTCTGTCATATATGGTGTCGCATGCACTACAACTCTATTCATACATTCACAAAATAGACTCCTTGACCTTTACGAAGCTGACTATATTACACTAGGTTCCTCAACCCGCGATCTAACCATCAAGGTCTAGTTACTATTCTCTCCTACATCTCAACAACTTACAAGAAGGTATCAAATTAGAGTCATGTTACCGACCTGTTACTCTATCTCAGGTGAGTAATAGATAACAAAACCAACAAAGACACCGAATTGTCACAGTTTCCAATGGTCACAACTTGATCTGATCGTTGACCAGTCCTCCAATGGTCCTTCTCTTGTAACTCTTAGATCTGACAGTCCTGGTTTGTCTCGAAATATTTCCCAGATTGGACGACTTTTGTGCGTCATTTTTTCCGAGCCTCATGTGCATCATCTCTTATGAGGTTTTGGGTTTATACTTGGTTTTCGACTGAACCAAGGATATCTGAATGCTCTGATCTTGTGTAATCTAATACACTACCTCTCATTACATTTTAGGTAGATTCCTCTGCACCTTATGTTATGTCTTCTATTCTGCACGATTACTCCTGAAAACTATCTCAATGAACACGATTCTTCCTTGAATCCTTAGGATTTTTCCTATGGGGATTTCAATCCCGATGGAATTTCTTCAATGCGCTCTTCCTTCTGATATTTTATTAATGTCCTTTCTTCTGATATTGAATATCTGCATACTATTTGACATTTTCATTCTCTACATTTTGTTTGACATTTTCATTCTTTACTAACTGTTATATTGTTGTTGTCAATGACAATTCATCACAACAAATTATCATCACATCACAATGACATCAATTGTTGACACCAATGACAACATATCAATGACAATATGTCCAACTATATCCCCCTTTGTCATTGAGGGAAACACACTAACTTCATACAAAAACTCCCTCTATGATGATACTTCTCTCCTCTGAAGTTACTCTCCCCCTTTGACATCAATTGCAAAGGGTTTCTCCCCTTATGATCAACCTCTGTCTGTCTGCATGTTGTTGACCAAAATATGAACTTGGGTAACTCCCCCTGCAATCATGCTCTTCCTGTCATAACTGAATGACTCCCCCTATCAATATTCTCTCTCTGCCTCTAACTAATCTCCCCCTTTGTTTCTGAAAGGGTAGCTCTTCCTGACAAGATCTCTTCCCCTGTCAAATTACTAACTGTTTGTCTCCTTCCATTGGTATATTTGTGCTCATATAAGTAATCTTCTCGATACCAACTTGTAGTGATACCCATTTGTAGTGATCAAGTCTTTCAAAACTTAATCTAATTACTTTCTTATTTAATAACCAATATACTCCTCCTGAGTTTTTATTGACATTCCTTTGCCAAATAGAACAAGAGTATGAATCTTAGTGATCTTTTCTATTTTCTTCTTATTCTTCTTTGATATTTCACAGGAATATCAATTAAGGAATGATACCAATTTATTTAAATACCAATTTTGTTATCAATTGATCATTGTTTAATGATACTCCTTGAACTTCTCTGTTACCTTTATTTTTCCTCTTCTCATATTCTACTACTAACCCTACCAATGATTTTTTTTTTGACCACTAATCTATAGATAGTCAAGATTTTCCATGTGTTAATTTTAAAAACTCTTGGCATAATCCTTAGATTTTGTAGAAACCAATTTAAACGTCTTTTTGTATTTTCTTTCTTTGGCTAACAAATTATGACATCATCATAATTTGATATTGTCCCATATTCTTCTATAGGCACTTCCTATTCTTGGGCTTGATTTATTTCATATTGAATTCCACATTCTTTATTAGGACCCTCACCCATCATGTTCTTATTATTAATTTCTTCATTTTCAGGTGTAATATCATCTTTCTTTCTTTCTCCTTCAGATTTTATTCTCCATATCTTTCTATGAGATATTCTTCTTTTTGGATCTTCTCTTTCTAATTGTGTTTTTGGAGATTTGTCATCTCCTTTCTTCTTCCAACTTTTATTAGGTTTTGTCACTGACTTGAATGACTTATTTAAGGATTGAATTTTTGAACTCCTGCAGTTTTGGGATTTGTGCCCAAACCTATCACAGTTGTAACATCTCATTGTATGAATTTTTTTTGTTGTGTTCCCAAAAAAATTACATCTCCAACATCTAATTGAGTTTTTGGATTTTTTTGTATATCCTTTCTCTAGTTTCTTGTAGTCCATTGCTTTATGGCCAAAGCTATGACAAGAAAAGCAATAGCCATTGAAGGTGTTTCCATTCTTGATTTTATTTTGGCTTGAGAGATTTTTCTATTGGCACAGGGGCAGACCCAGGGTTCAATGCTTCAACAAAAAACCAACAAAACCCTAACTATAGTCCCTTTCGGAAACAACTGCGAAGAAGATGAAGTCTCACCCGAGGTAGAGGCAGGGGGGTTGCAAGACTCAAGTGTCTAAAACCTAGCTGGGACACAGATCTGTGATCACAATACTTAATAGAGCACTTAGCCAATAACATTCATTAGTATTTAACCCTTATTCACATCACAGGTTAAACCCTTATTATAGATCAACGCATTATTAATCAGGATCTAAGCACATCTAATCATTCATCACCTAGCATCAGAGTAGATCTAACATTCATTCATATACTAAGCACTAAGAATCAATGAATCTACCTATCATGTATCAAGATTAAGCAAATAAACACATAGACAACATAAATAACATTATAGAAAGCACAGTAACACAGGATATACGTGGTTCACCCCAGTGTGGGGCTACGTCCACCAACTCTTCTTCTTCCTTATTAGTCTCTTCCAATGTTCTTACATGCACCAAGCCACATATCCAACTCCACAAAGGACAAGAGATCCATGTGCACCTTGCCAGATCCTCCTTCTTCGAGTTAGATCAAAGAACAAAAGCCTTACACAGTCTGTTTGCACCAAGCACTTACAACAACACTTGCACTTAGCTCTGCAAGCCTCAACACATTCATGCACAAAGCTATCTAAGACACACTTCACATCCCATATTACATTACTTAGATACTTATTTATACATTACAAAAGGGGCCTAAACATGGGTAAGAACCATGGGCTGACATCCCATACCCATTACATAAACCCTAAAACCCAAACATCCCTCAAAAAGGGTGAGATCCCGCGATATTCACTTCGCCTGGGTGCTCTATCTTCAACCAAACTGTCAAAGTCCCAAAAAATGGTCAAACACAACCAAGGTTCTCTCAAAAATTGGTCAAGGGCCAACAAGCCCCCAACACTCACATGTGCCTCATCCTGAGTCACTCTAATCTGGGCAACACTACTTCGAAGGCCTCGAGCTTAGCTCGAGCTTCCTCAACTTGCTGCTTCGCTAGAGCCTCCTACATGGTGAACTCCTGAATGACTTGCTTGGTGACAGGCCGTTCCAGGAACTGTTCCACTGTTGCAACCACCTGTTCCAGCTATGATCCTTGTCCCTCGATCTCTTCAAAGAGGGTGCAAGCTTCATCCTACACCAGTTGGAGTCTCTATGTCACCTCCATCACTTTTCTTTGGATGGCAGTGACCTACTGCTGAACTGCGAGATGCTCCTATGACCTCTTCATCTTTTCTACTGTAGTAATAAGCTTAAGTTGTGCTTGTACAACCCACGCCTGTTGCTTTGCTTCCTGGAGCTGTGCCTCCAATGTCCCCAGTTATGGGTCTTCTGGAAGGCGCTCATAGGTCTGTGTACTTTGATTACTTATTTTCTTACAATCTGAAGCCAACACTTTAATTATTTCTACAAATCTCATAGCAGTTTCTTCCCTTTGGTCTCTCACTTCTTGCAGAGTGCTTGACACTGGTTCAAGTTCTAGCTCTTCTTCTCGTGCTTGAAGTTGTTCAATGGCTTCAACAAGTTTCCCCACTTGGCTCTCGGTTGTCTCCTCTTCTACTTGGGCCAATCCCAACACAGAGAAAAATGCTCTAGTTACTGCCTCTCTAACCCCCATCTACTCTACGAGCAATTGGTATTTTTCTTTATGGATCTGCTCTCTATCCTCTTCGAACTTCTCTCTAATGTCATCTTTCTCTTACTGCGCAACCCAAAGTTGCTCTAGGTATTCCTCCTTTTCTTTCTTCAGGGCCTTTGTTGCATACTCTTTTTCTTCTTGGACTCGGCGAAGGCGAGCCTTTATTGCATCTACTATCCTTCACAATTGGGTGGGCTCATCCCACAATTCTACACCTTCTAATGACGACAATGCAGTATACATTGCATGGATCGAATAGATATCTTGTTGTATCCCCTTCAGCTCCACCTCGATTCTATCATACATCGTCTCCTTCTTTGCTTCATGTCACTACAAGATATCCTCCAAATCATCTTCTACAACTGTGATGATGAGGTTAACATCATCCATTGTGAGCACATTCTGTGACTAAGGCTTATTGGCTTGGAATTTCTTTCGCGCTGAGGGTTTCTTTGGATAAACCTTCATTTTCTTTAATGTCTCATATTTTTTAAGGGGATCCTTTGGCGGTGTCACTTCGCCCTTTTCTTGCTTGTATTCTTCCCATTCCTCTTCTTTTTTTACTTTGTTGCCTCCTCCTCCTCCAGGTGAGTTAGGTGTAGTTTTCTCCGATGCATTTTCCTTCTCCTCACTGTTGATATCCTCCACTTCCTCCTTTTTCTTCTTTTTCTTTGCGTTGCTCAGTCCATCATACTCCGTCTGGGTGACCAAAGGGCTTCTGATGATGTTGGGGTCAAAGAGCTCTGCTTCTCCGACTGGTACAAGGAATTCATCTAGCCATTCCTTGGTTATCTCCTCCATGTCTTCATTAGTCAATTTATAGTAATACTGCAACTCCTCCTTTTCTTCATCCCTGCGCATAGTGATGTAGATGAAGTGGCAGTATTCACGGAACTTCACTAGAGGCCTGTAAGTATGCAAGGTGTTGAGGGTCATTCGGGGGAATGACTCAATGGCGCGCATGAGCTATAGGTAGTAAGCGTGGAACACCGCATTTGATTACCATTTCTTTACCATATCACTCATATACCACAAGGTGTTGAACCTCACAGCCAATGGTTCTGATGGCTCAACTTTTGTGAATGTCTCTCCCTCCAGCATCTCCCAAGTGAAAAATTCTATTAAGATCAACAACCAACTAAAGTGGAACTTGTATCCTTGGTCCTGCACTTCACGACAATCCTTCTCCAACTCATTGACGAGGTAGCTCGCCCAGTTCATCTGCATCACTTCAATGCACTTCCCTGCGAGGTTGACTACGAACCCCATGACCTGCGTAGGATGGTTCTTCCTAGTGATCTTTCCCGCTATCAGCTGACAAGCTAGGTGCACTGCGCCATCCTAAATGGAGGCTACCCTGTAGCCTCGCTTCCACTTTTCCACATTGCCATACACCTCCTTGATTCACTGTGCCAAGGAGCGATCTGATGTCTTTCCTAGGTAGAACTGATGAGGATTTGGTCCTTGCATGCTTAATCTAGTGATGAGGTGGATCAGCTGTTGGATTACTGAGAGGGGGGGTGAATCAGTAATAGCATAATTATAATCCTTTTTCTTCAATTGTTATATCAATGTAGAATTATTATCCAATAATGAGCAGTAAGAAATAAACAATCACACACATACATAGTACACCAGTGTTTTACGTGGAAACCCAAATCGAGAGAAAACCACATAATGATTTTTCTTATATGTCTTGAAGAATTACGTTCATTGGAAGCCAACCTCCTTTTTTTCCGGCTACTGGCGGAAGGGCTCAACCCTAGTTTCTCGACCTACAATAGCAGAAGCTCCAACTCACAATTCTCTGGCTATAACTGAAGGAGGCTACAGCCCCCAATGTTCTCGAATACAATTGGAAGGTGGCTACAACCACCTATCCTTCCACCCTAAAGTAGAAATAGAATGAAGGAACCACTGTCAAACTATCACAATGAGATATGCACCAATGTAAACTGTACCAATAAATGCAACCATGCATCCAACTTGTACCTCAACCTAATCAACTTTTGTACCATAAACAAGTGCATCAACCATGCCAACACGTACCATAAACAAGTGCATTCAACCATGTACCAAGTATGTACCAATCATGTTTCAAGCTACTAATCAAGCCCCATGACTCATCAATATGTACCAACATCATCAACTATACGCATATTAATATGTATAACTCATCAACTGCTGTCTCTCAACCGTAACCTCCTTATATACCCAAACCAAAATCCCTCATCAATTTCATCATCCAAATATGATTTGTATCTATAATAGACACGGTGTATATGATCAAATTTACGCAAACCTTCCTTAACTTTAAAAACAAGAGACTAGCATTTTTCATCAGAGCTTTTCTTTAGTCTCATGCCTAGTTTTGGATTGATCCGATAACCCTAACTTGAAGTAATCATAACTTTGAACCTCTAATGTATGAATGTAAAACTGATATGCAATTTTCTTCCTTGTGTTTGTTAAATTCCTCTAGTTTCCACTACTTGGAACCTCTCGAAAGAGGAGTTATAGCAAAAATTACAAACCTTCCTAAATTTTAGCCTATTATGAAGAGAGAAATTGTACAGCATGACACGTGCTCAACATTTGATATATAATTCTAAAAAAATACACACAAAATACTACAAACTATAAAATTTCTTATTCAATTGGTCTCACTTCATTAGGATTCTCTATGAATAATTTATGACGTTTTTACTAGAAACACTTGATTTTGACTGAACAGGGACTAGTCGCAAACCTATTTTCTACTTTCGATTATAGCACCAAAGTGAAATGAACCACAAGCAATTTTTTAACCATAGATACTTTGGGATATGTTTTCTCACTTGCATAGCAATTTTCAGGATCTGAATCATTATAGAAAAAATTTATAGCGAAAATGGTGAGATGACCTATAAATAACATACGACAAAAGCACCATCAAAATAATTTATCCTTCCTTGCATTTAGGCTTTCTTTTCTTCACCTTTTTCCTCAAAATTTTCGGCTTATATATCATTTTTTTTACCTTGAGACACCTATAGATATTCAATATGCTCAAGTTTTATTCAGATGAGAGAGCCTTGCCTATTATTTATATACTCTCAAATGCTTCGCCAAAACATCTTCTAGGTCACTTGGCCCACTTTCCTTATTTTAGGGTTGGGTCCGCTTCTAATTTATCCATTAAATTTATTATTGAAATGTTTATTTTGTATTCACATTGAATTATAATACCCTCATCAATTCACTTTATTGACTACTTTTAAAATCTCTTAAACCTCTTTGACTACTTTGACCTTTTGGGGCTTCTAGATTGACATGTGAGGATCTCCCAACCGTAAGGCCATAACTCTCTCAAGCCGTGAGGGAGTTATGTGATGTTATACATACCACCAGAAATGGAATGACATGTACTATCCATATAGAATAGTATTATCTAAAATATATCATAACTATACCATTACCCATCAAACAAACTTGGTTCCATTACCCCAAACCCGGGGTCTCCAACTTCTCATGGCCATAACTCTATAACCATGAGTGTAACATTCTAAATACTGTCCCGAATGGAAAGAAAATAAATATCCATCTAGGATATTTTCCATGACAAATTCACTTTCCTTCATCTCATTATTCCGCCAATTAAGCATGGGTTCCTCTTACTCACACAAAGCGTGTTCCGTGGGGGCTTTTCACCATAAGGGGACCACTTTGGAGTTCATCCATATTCTTCTTATCAACAACCATGAAAAAAAAATAATGGAATCCTTATTTACATCAAACAATATTGGATCATTACCCAAACCTTTGTGCTATGGAGCTTTCTTCAAAGGGTTGACATCAATATGAAAACCAACCTTAATCAACAATCTGCCTCTTTGGCATTGATGGCAATGCTACGATGCAACATTGAAATAATATCACTCATGCTCCCCACGGAACCCTATCTATGTCCTCTGCATATGATAAATCCATTCTCCCCCTAGAACCATGCCTTTGTCTATACATTTGATACGTCACATCCTCACGGAACCATGCCTCTGTCCTCTGCGTGATAAATCTCTCCCCTTTGTCATTAATGGAAAAGTGTCTTTCCATCAAGGGTTGCTCCCCCCTGACCAGTTGTCCTCTTATCAGATTGCTTCCCTCATGCATCAAGACATATAAGACCAAACATTAAAAATCATTCAAAATAATTCATTTTTTGATTATAAATAACTTCAAGTCTTTGGCAAATATATTCAAAGGCTTTCCATGGAAATGGTTTTGTAATATATGCGTCACTTATTCTTTTGTGCCCACATACTCAACTCGATGTTCTTTTCTACAACTGTTCCCGTAGAAATTACTTGATTGGAATGTGTGATCTTGGAGTGCATCATAGGGTTTTGAGATACTAATGGCACATGTATTATCACAATATGTTGGAATGAATACATTATCCTCCAAGAAACCCTTTGTGGTTATAGACCAAAGGTGTAGTAACTTCAAGTAAAAATATTTTTGTGTTTTGTGTAGACTGATAAGTGGGATAACTCAGATTCAAACATGGTATTCAGACAGTCAGATGATAAACAAATGAACCAATTCTCTCATGGATTGATAATCAGTAGATAACTTTAAGTGGGAGAAGAACAAATTTCTCATAAACCGGTACACAATGTAGGGTCTAATAAGCAATGAAGAAACTATTTATCAAGCTATGATCCAAACAATGAGATAACAATCATTCAAAGCTAGACAACTCAGATAAAAGTCACAGAAGAAGGGTGAAGCATTATCAAAGAGAAAGAAAACTGTGATTTAAATTAGCATCAATGGGCTGTACATATGATATTCTATATCCCAAAAACTAACCCCTTTCTTGGTCTTCAGAATGTAGCTTTATAGTTTTTAAAATTTGTTTCAGATCCTAAAATATGGATCTGTTTTGCTAAAAATAGTAAAGAAAACTAATTTGCAAAATGATAGGGATAACACCCAAAAAGGATAATCTCTATGAGAGTACGGTCGTAAAATCACATTGGTATTGATGATGTAAATTCAATAGCCAGGCTAACTCAACTGTTCTTTAAAGCTAAGTCCCAGTGATGATGTGACAAAATCTGAGAATTCTTCCATCAAAATATTAGAAACTTGACCAAAGACTCTCTTTTGACTTGTCTTTCCCAAAATAGCCTTTGGTTTTGATGGAATAATCCACCACCTTTCTAGTCCAAAAGGTTTCATTTACTTTTGATTCAAAATTTAGGATCACGGTATCGTAACATTAAGCCGTTCTGGCGGGCTTTCCACCGTGCATAGCTGTGAAAAAATAACCATGAAACGCGGAGAAATTAAGCCACTTTCAGCAGCTAACGAGTCCAAAAGTGCAACATTTGTTGAAAGCGAATGATTCAAAATTAATTTTCTCGGTCATAAAAATCCATTTTTCACATATGAATAGTTGGTCGACATCTAGAGAATCTCATCTTTCAAATGGTGTTGTCATATATTAATTTGGACCACCTCAAGGGAAGGGATTGAAAGTTCCCTGCAAGTTTAAGTATCATTTTTCCATTTACAATTCAAAACCCTAAACGGTCTTTTGTGAACAAAGTCTGATATGGAAACAAATATTTGACTTGATGTTACATAGCAGGAATCTGACCTCTGCATTAGGCTGTTGACTTTCCTCATTGCCACCTCTTTGTAAGCCACTATTGGCTGGAGAAAGTATGCACTTCCACAGTAGCCACTTCTGTAGAGACCCTCCTTGGTACATTTGAAAGCATGTATCTTTATTGACACCATGTTGATTTTAAGAACCTTTTAAGATTTGACACTTTCAGCAGCTACATTATGGCCCATTAAGCGATCTCCTTAGTATTTGTTGAAAGTGGGCACTTTCCACAACTCACAATGAACCTTTGAAAACAAGTTATTTGGAAGTAAAAATGACAATTTTGAAAAGAAGACTTTACAATCCAAATTATTTTAAGTCAAACCAAAATCTAAAATTTCGCAGCTAAAAGACTCAACAATGAGTTGAAGCACCCAAGTAAAAAATGACAATTTTGAAAAAAGAAGGCTTTACAATCCAAATTATTTTTAAGTCAAACCAAAATATAAAATTTTGCAGCTAAAAGACTCAACAATGAATTGAGGAAACTATCAATAGCCATGCTATCCACCGTAAAACCAACCAAAATGATGGTGCTATTTTGGGAGTTAACATTTGGCTCCAACTGGGATGGGCTTCTCCCTGTGAGGTGACCAAGAACCTGGTAGTTTCAGTAGCCTTTAGCATTGGGCATGGAGTCATTCAGCCTCTTTGGTGGTTAATGAGCACACACACGGGCTCTCCTAAACCACCAAAAACATAAACTTACCCAAAAATCGAAAACTGGATGACTCTCGATTATATGCAAAAAGAATATCTCTTTGCTCTGTTCTGCACTTAAATTTCTTGGCGACTACTCCATAGGAAAACTCCTTTGAAGGAAGTAGAATTGTACTGATGAAAACAGGAAAGCCATCTGCATTCACCAAACATCTCTTTGCGTTGTCTAATCTAGAAGAAAGAGCTCGTAGTGCACCATCTGCTTCAGCACGAACAGATATATCACTTTCAGAACCCAAAATCTTAAGCAGGGATTCAACAGGGCCAGTCTCATTCACTCTGTTAATGTAATATTTATTTCTGCACGTAAAAACTTTGTTCTTCTTCAGTTGGCTGCCCTGTTTCCTGTGCCTTAAAATCTGGAGATGATATATGCAAATGAAGAGACACTTCCCTCACAATTTGAGTCAAAGGCAGAGTATGATGATTGAGTTATGAGTCACCACACTAGAACAATATTTCTGGCAAATATGAAACAGATCCTAGCAATGATAATGGGACTCTACCACTTGACACTTGCATTCTGCTGCAACTTGCAGCTTTCACACAGCCAGTCACTTTCAGACACCTTGTCT
>SNQJ01S0027324.1:0-21528 GCA_010110895.2 Picea sitchensis | reverse complement strand
GTGAACAGGAGAGGATCCCTTCCATAATAGGATCCATTGTACAGTGTTTCCTGCTTCAAGGGTTTGATAGTAATAAATGAGATTTTGCATATTGTTCTTATATATATATTGTGGTGCTTTTGTATTCAGTCTTTGGTTCTTAACAAGGGCCAACACTATGATTTGAGTTTCTTCTTCCTTTTTACTTCTATAGCTTCCTTCCTAACAAAGTTCATCACTGGTAATTTCTTTGTAATTGAAACTTTTCCTTTTGAGAAGGTTGATCCTTTCTCATGTTTGTAAATGGTGCTCCATTTGTCATTGTCTCATTTCTTATTGTATCCAAGACCAGTTTTGTCATCAACTGATCTTTGGATCTTCCAAATCTTATCTAGGATAGCTGATCTATTCTAGAAATTGACAATCTTATTTGTCTTTTCATTCATCATTTTGATATTGACTATTTCTAACTTCAATATTGGACATAATTCTTCTTTTTTAGTGAACTGAATCTTCAGGGCTTCTTCCACTTCTTTAGCATGTTCAAGTTGAATATTTAGATTGATGACTATCTCTTATGTCTCATCTGAGACTTCTTTACATTTAATAGTTTTGTCATATGTCTTCAATTCTTCCATATCTTTTGTTAGATAAAAAACTTTAGTTTTCAATATTTTGATTTTTTCCTCATATTTTAGCTGGATCCTTTTGAGGTTGATGGATTCTAATTCAAACATTTGGCATGATTCTTCCTTTTTAGTTATTTGGATCTTCTGGGTTGCTTCCTTTTTCTTATCTTCTTCAATTTGAGTCATTAGATATGCATTAATACTTTCATTTATCTTTTTGAAATTGATGATTTCCAGTTCCAACATGTGGTAAGAGTTTTATTTCCTTGTTAACTAGATCTTTAGATATTCTTCACTTTCTTTATTTTCCTCAAGTTGAGTGTTTAGACTGTTAACTAATTCTTCTGATTCTTTTAGTATTTTTTTTCTTTTACTGTCATGTGTCTTTAATTATTCCATTTCTTCTGTTAGATTAGTAACTTCGGTTTTCAATCTTTTGATCTCTTCTTCTTTTTTTTCTAACTGAATATTTTGCTCATGCTCTTCATGGTTAGATTGATCTAATTGTTGAAGTTTATCCAAATCTTCAAAAGTGTACATAACTGTATATTCAAGATGGTCAAGAACATCCACAGGAACTTTAATATGCATATAATTTCTTGGTTCCATATGAATCTCATCTATTGCAACTGTAACATCAGTCTTAAGATTATGTAATTTTTCTTTAGTGATTACTGAGGTATGCCTCAATTCCTTGATGAGGTTGTATTCCTCATTGTTGAATGAGGATTGAATTAAATCCTTCATTTCATTGTGATTAGAGGTGTCTTTCAATGTATTATGTTCTTCAATATGATTGCAATTTTTCTTTTCTTTGTCTTGTTCCTTTTCTTGATAAGAATTCTCTTCTTCTGAGTTTTGTTCTTTATTCTGACATGAATCCTCTTTATCCGAGTCTTGTTCCTTACTTTGATAGAATTTTTCTTCTTCTTGTGCTTCATTCTGATAACAATTTTCTAGTTGGAGCCATAATTATTTAGCATATTTGTAGTGTCTCATCTTTTCTTTGACTTCATCTGACAATCCATCCTGGATTTCTTTTAAGGCTACTAAATTGTTTGTCCTTGCCTCCTTTGCAGTTTTGGTTTTTCTCTTTGAAGTAGTTAAGTGCCAGGGCTTACCTACTACCGAATCCAAAAATCCAGGTCCTCTTGACTTCATATATCTTTTCATATTATCCCTCCATGATGAATAATATGTTCCTTCAAATAAGGAAGCTTCATTTGTGGAAATAACAGTTTGTCCACCCATTTATTTTGAATCTACCTTCCATTGTTTAAACTGTGTTGAAGGCACTTGCTCTGATACCAATTGTTTAAATGGACACTTGACACTGAGAGGGGGGGGTGAATCAGTGTCAAAAAACTTTGAACAATTTTTCACTTTTCATAAATTAACTAAACAATATATATTTATTTCATTTTCTCAACCAATATATAAAAGAATAAACATTTTATTTATTTATTTAACTTGAATGAATACATAATATCAATCTTTGAATATATTCAACTTCAATAAACTATGAGAGACCCAACTCTCTATTACAAGACCCAGCTTGTAGTTCTAAGATCCAACTAAGAAATGAGGAATCCAATCCTCATAACAAGTCCCAACTTGTTGATCTCAGATCCAACTGAGATGTGAGGAATCCAATCCTCATACAAGACCCAACTTGTAAAAAAGCACCAACTTGATAGAATAAACCTTCATTCAATCCATTATATATAAATATATATACTTCAAAAAATTCAACTACACTTTATTCTCACCATTCTTTCTTGTTTATATAGTCTTCCAACTGGTGTGAATTTGAATCATTGCATCTTTTGATATTGAACCATTGCACCTTTTCATTTAAATGATAAATTTAAACTTTAAATAATATAAATTTTCCTTTTATTCTTTATTCATAATGATCATGATTTAACTCTCTTAATCATGACTATGTGTCGGTTCTTTTATCTTCATGAGTTGATCACAGACATGGATCGACTCATTATATCATTCTCATGCTTTTGTTGTGTCCTCAATTCGCAACATATCATATTCGATATTTTCACCTATTCACTGTATTATTATGGTGTTAATCCTATGTCGAATTACAGAGATGAAATCTACATGAGGCGCTTCCTTCAAACCATTTTCATATGACCATAGGCGTATAACCATGGGCTTGTTAATTCAAGCACTTCCTCTTCTTTTACCCTTATTTCTTTATTCCATACGACCGTATGTGGTGACCATGCGCTAGGCTATAAGTGCTTGATCAATTGTCAAGATCCACAGTCACTTTTTAATCGCACAATGAGATGGACAACTGTCTTTACTTTGGGACTTCATCCTTTGCGACTTCCAGCCTTTGTAATCTTTCAAATCTCCCAAAGTAGATTTCGCCGAAGTAGATCGGACGGTCAACATTTTATTTGCACGATGAATGGTTCTCGTTCACTTCGAAACTTCATCATTTGGTGATTTCCAATAT
This sequence comes from Picea sitchensis, assembly GCA_010110895.2. NCBI lineage: Eukaryota > Viridiplantae > Streptophyta > Pinopsida > Pinales > Pinaceae > Picea > Picea sitchensis. The sequence goes on along the minus strand of SNQJ01S0027324.1, from coordinate 18,438 downwards.
TTGCAATAATTAAACCTCTGGAATCAAAGATGCATGTCCATAATCTTCAATGGTTGAGAATGCTCTCTGAAGTATAACAACAGTTAGCGTCACTTCATGGTTTTTTCTTATTATATCCTTCCACTATACTTGATCAACGGTCGATAACACTCTCGAATTAGATCAACGGTTAGCGTTAACTTCGGCCTTCGATGCTTCGGGCAATTATTGGTGTTAGAAACTGGTTTCCCCCAAAGTACATACTCTCGAAGTGACGTAACTTGTTGACATCATTGTTGACTTGGCACTGTCCAAGTGGTTTCCACGTGTCACTTAGAGTTGTGACTTACACGTACCTGAAATGAAAATTTCATCTTGACACTTGTCATTATCTGATTGTGCCACATGTCCTTGCTGATGTGGTCTTGTTGATGTGGATCTTTTGATGTGGCACATGTCCTCCTCCTGGATCTAATGGTCATCATGTATTCTCCATATCTAATGGTCCTTCTTTATGGCTTACTTTGTCCTTCCACTCAACTTGATCCAACGATAAAAAATGATACTTGAGTAGATAAATGATCAGGGATGATTGCGAGGTCCCAACTAGCAGGACGTTTAAAACTATCATCGATTTCCACAATGGAAATTTCTTGTTGGTAGTGGAACTGATGCCAACTGTAGATCTATTGACATGTGACGATTGACGATCTAGAATAATTGCAGGATTGGAATTAATGCGTTGCTTAATACTCTCTTTGTGCTCCACAATCAATCCCTGCCCTTGATTTGGTGCTTTCGTATCCAACAATCATGAATTGATCTGATCACTGTCTAGTCCTCCAATGGTCCTTCTCTTGTAACTCCCAGATCTGACAGTCCTGGTTTGTCCCAAAATATTTCCCAGATCAGACGAATTTTATGTGTCATTTCTTCTGAGCCTCTTGTGCGTCATCTCGTTTGATATTTTGGGTTTATACTTGGTTTCCAACTGAACCAAAGATATGTGCATGCTCTGATATTGTGCAATCTAATACGCTGCCTCTCCTGAGCTTTTCGGTAGATTCCCCTGCACCTCGCGTTATGTCTTCTGCACAATTACTCCTAAAAACTATCTCAATGAACATGATTATTCCTTGAATCCTTTGGAGTTTTACTGTGGTGATTTCGATCCCGATGGAATTTCTTCAATGCACTCTTCCTTATGAGCTTTGATTAATGTCCTTGCTTATGAGCATGAATCTCTACATATTGTTTGACATTTTCATTCTCTACATTTTGTTTGACATTTTCATTCTCTACTAACTGTTATACTGTTGTTATCAATGACAAATTATCATAACAACTTATCATCACATCACAATGACATCAATTGTTGACATCAATGACAACATATCAATGGCAATATGTCCAACACAATTATCCTTTGCCAAGTATTGATGATCTCTTTGATCAGTTAAATGATACAAGGACATTTTCAAATATTGATCTCAGGTCAGGATATCATCAAGTAAGGATCAGAGATGAATACATCAGCAAGACCTCTTTCAGGACAAGGTATGGCCATTAAGAGTTCACAGTGTTGCCATTTGGGTTATCAAATGCACTAGCTGTTTTCATGTGCTTGATGAATGGTGTTTTTTGGGAATACTTATCCAAGTTTGTCATTGTCTTTTTGGATGAAATCCTTGTATATTCCAAGTCAGATGAAGAGTATGAGCATCATTAGTGGATGGTGTTACAAGTGTTAAGAGAGCACCAGTTGTATGTCAAATTGAGCAAGTGCTCATTTTATAAGAATCGAATTCACTATTTGGGGCATATCATATATGAAGAAGAGATAGCAGTGGACCTTGGAAATATTGAAGTTATTAAAGGGCAGACAAAACCTAAGAATGTGATAGAAGTTAGATCCTTCATGGGTCTATATGGATACTACATAAGATTCATTGCATGGTTTTCAAGGATTTCTCACCCAATTACTTCCTTGCAAAGGAAGGGAGTGAAGTTTCAATGGACAACAAAAATGTGAAAAGAGCTTCCAGCAATTGAAGAAGTTATTAACCAGTGCTCCAATTCTGAGGATTGCAGATCTGAATGAATATTTCGTGGTTTGCATAGATGCATGCAAAGAAGGACTTGGTGGAGTCCTTAGTAAGAATGGATTTGTGGTATTTTTTGAATCCATAAAATTGAAAGAGCATGAAAGGATCTACGCCACTCATGATTTGGAGTTGGAAGCAATAGTACACTCCTTGAATAAGTGGAGGCACTACCTCGTGGGAATGAGGTTTGAGCTGAGGACATACCATAATGGTATGAAATATTTGTTTGATCAACCAACTTTGAATGCTAGGCATAGTAGATGGTTGGAATTCCTTTGTGAGTATGACTTTGATATCAAGCACATCAAAGGAAAAGAAAACAAAGTGGTCGATTCACTCAACAAGAGAGTGCATGAACTGCATGCTACAACCATTTGCATGTATCAAACTGATCTTAAAGGAAATATTTTTTTAGGCTGCAAAAGTAGATTTGCAGTACAGGGAGTTAGTAACAAAATTGCAACAAGGTAAAATGCAGCAGTAGGTTGAAGATTATGAATGGAGAAATGATGGAATTCTCTTGTATAGAAACATAACTTATGTACCCAATTCTCATGAATTGAGGAGTATGATTTTGAAAGAGATGCATAATGTACCTTATGCTGGACACCCCAGATATTAGAAAATTGTTGTAGCAACCAAAAGCCAATGCTATTGGCTAGGCATGAAGAAAGAAATTGTTGAGTACATTTATAAATGTATGGAGTGTCAAAAGGTCAAGGCTGAGCATAGACACCTAGTTGGGTTTATTCATCCATTGTCCATTCTTGAGTGGAAGTGGGAAGTGGTGACAATGGATTTCATCACCAAATTGACCAGAACAAGAAAGCAACATGATTATATCATGGTGGTGGTGGATAAGCTTACCAACGTTGTCGATTTCATTCCTGTGAAGGTTACTCTCAAGGCAACCAATGTTGTTGATATTTATATGAGGGAATTAGTACACTTGCATGGCATACCCAAGATAATTGTCTCTAACAAAGACCAAATTTTACCTCAAATTTCTCGAAGGGATTATTCAAAGGGTTTAGAACAAATCTGAACTTCAGCACAACTTATTATCTCGAGACTGATGGGAAAATAGAAAGAGTGAACCAAGTGATAGAAGATATGTGATGTACATGATGGACAAACCATATAATGGGAATATTATCTACACTTGGTAGAATTTTCCTACAATAATGGGTACCAAGCATCACTGAAGATGAGCCCATTTGAGGCACTTTATGACAAAAGGTGCAACACACTAGTAAGATGGGACAATCCAACAGATAGAGAAGTGGTTGGGTCATATTTTCTTAGGGAAATGAAAGAGAAAATGTTGAAGATAAAATAGAATTTAAAGGCTTCCCAAGAAAAGAAGAAATGATATGATGACAAGGGAATAACTCACAGGGAATTTAAAGTGGGTGATCATTTTTTCTTGAAGGTGAAGGCCAACAGAAGTTCCATGAAGTTGGGAAACTGTTCCAAGTTAGAAGCTAGATATTGTGGGCTATTTGAAATAAGAGAGAAGTGGAACAATAGCTTACATGCTTGCATTACCTTCATCTATGATTATTCATCATGTATTCAATGTATCAATGCTTAAGAGATATATACATGATGCTAATCATGTTATTGATTGGAATGTCATTTAGGTGGAGAAAGAAGGATATTTCCAAGTGCATCTGGTACACATTATGGATCGTAAAACCAAACAGCTCTAGAATCGAGCCATAGGGATTGTAAAGGTCCAATGGACCTGGTACGGTCTTGAGGACGCAACTTGGGAGCTTGAAGATGCTATGTGGGCAGAATACCCGCATCTTTTGAATATTTTGGAAATCGTGTTGAAATTATGTAAGTAAGATGCACTGAGGATAGTGCATAAATAAGGGGAGATGATTGTAATACCCCAAGGCTGAGCCCCTGCTGAATTGTAATTATGTTTATAGGCCAGTGAGCCAAGTGTTTATAAGATGGAATGATTATGTGTTTATTAGGCCAGAGAGCCTATATGTTGAAGGCCAGGGAGCCTCATTTTGTATATGTAAATACTCACACCATTAATATAATTACATCATTGTGTGTAGACCAACCACGAAGAAAGAGTTATGGGGGACTAAGCTTCACTAGGTAGGGAAAGGAATGGTGCTGAGAGGCTAGGAAATTTTGGCTAAGCTTGAGGGATTAACCCCAAGGGATTATTATAATGTATTTTCCTAAAATACTAAGGTTTTGGAAATAACCCCTGTTACCTTAAGTTCCTTTGGGGAGAGAAACAAACTCGAAATGGAGAGGAACAAACTCCGAAGAGAGCCATGTGTCAACCTGGGTGCGTGCAGTTTTATGGGGGGGAATTTTTCGTTATGGGTTCACTCGCCATTTTTTCCATCCTCCCCATGTTCTCACATACTCACGCAACCAACCATTTCCTCCATTGTTGACCTCTGCAACCTCTGAAACCTGCAAACCCGTGAAGCTAACTCGTTTTTTCTATGAGGAAAAACACTACTGCATAGTTCCTGAGCCATATCGCTCCCTAGCCATCTTGTTGTTGCTACCCATGTTTTTCTCTCAACTTGTGTGGCTTATTGTCATTACCAAAGCCTATACCCATTTTTTCTACTTTGGTTACCCATTTGACGTAGGAGTTGGAAAGAAGAAGCAGGTTTTCATGCCTGTAATTTTGAAGAGGCGGGTTGTCAATCCCATTGATTTAAGAAGCACATTGTCAGGCCTGTGAGAAACTATTTCTAGGTGAGAGAGATTGTTGGGGAAGTGATTTCTCCTGGAGGGAGTCCAGCAGTAGCTACAGAGCTCTAATAATTCATGATCCAACCTGTTGTTGAAGCCTTGGAAGGGAAGTGGAGCAGTCAATGGACTGTGGAATAGTGAAGGTGCATATTCATGGGGTGGGATAGGTATGTGGGGAATGAGAGTCTATGAGTGGTGGGCATAAGTAGTCTCATTGGAGGGAATCCTTCCTGTTACATTGTGCAGCTTTCCGTACTCTCAGCCTAGCCTAGGATTCCCTTTACCTTGGGTGGAGTTTAGTCCTAGCTCGAGGGTGACCCATTGTTGATAGCTCGAAGTAGCGTGGTCTAAGGCTGGAAGGTTCGTCGCAGGTTTTCATGTAGTTGGTGACTTTCATAAAAAGATAAGTACCATATCTATGTTAATTGTTTATGATGTGTATTATGTACATGTCTTTATATTTATAAGAATTGCATGTGTTGTTGCATGTATGTTTTACGGTGATTTCCGCATTTAATTTGTGTATTAGTAGAATGCATATTAGTTTTTTAAGTTTATATGTATGATGTTCCGTAAAGAGATCTGTCTGCGATAGCCAAATAGGTCCATGCCTGGGTATGGACAGGTTTGATTATCAGAATAGACTGAGCAGTTTTGTTTTGTATTTATTTCAAGTGACATTGCCCAGGAGGAGGCTACGGTGCTACAAATTGGTATCAAAGAAGGTTTGAGGTAGTGGCATTTCCCGGCTCGGGTGGCTAGGGACGTCACATGAGTAAAATCATCAATTGTTAGAACCTAAATAATTTCATATTCATCCATATTCATAGGAGGCTCTTAAAGCTTCAAATTCTCAACATTTACCACTGAATACATTTTCATGTAGGAGGGTAGATATAAATCAAAGGAATTAGTACCAATATTTTCCAAGATCTTGAATGGACCATATCAGATTGGTCTTCAATTTTTACCTTCACCCTTCATTCTATCCTTGTTGATATGTAACCATACTTGATCACCGACTTGAAACTGATGATCAACCCAATGTTTGTCATGCCTCGCCTTGTACTTGGCTTGGATATTCTCCAATTGCTCCTATAATGCTTGATGTACCTATTGGATCCTCTTAATGAACCTTTTAGATTTATCTGTATCACCCCATCCATCTTCTTTACTTTATTCTCCAAAAGAAAATTCCACAGGTGATTTAGGAAAGTACCCCAAACATACTTCAAAAGGAGTTTTTGAGTAGAAGAATACATGTCATGATTATAGGAATGTTGTACATAGGGAAATTGTTCATCTCATAACTTACGATGCTTGTTGTCGTATCCTCAAAGTAGATGTACCACCATTATGTTTAGCATCTATATAAGTACATTTGTTCACAGATGATTTTTTTTTCTTTTCTTTAACTTAGTGTCCATTAATTCCCATAAATGAGACCAAAAATTTCCCAACACGTGAGAGTCTTGATATGATATAATAGAAGTCAGTAGTCCAAAATGAAACCATACATTAGTAAAGAAAATATCTGTTGTTTGTTTAGTTGTGACATGCTTCTTGCATGGCATTAAGATACACATTTGACTGAATCTATCCAAAATGACATATAAATAATCACAACCTATCCTGGACATCGGTAAACCCCTACAAAATCCATGGATATACTTTCCCATGGCTGAGAATGTATTGAATGTGGTGTATACAATCCCAAATTTATGTTGTTGATATTATTTGTGGCACACATAACACACCCTTTTATATATTTGGAAATTCTTTCATTCATTCAAGGACAATAACAATATCTATACAATTGTGTTATTGTCTTACCAACCCCAAAATGTCTAGAACTGAGAGATGTGTGAGATTCTCTAATTACATTTATTCTTTCATCCCTGGGTATACAAATCTTTCCAAAATGATATAATAAATTGTCATGCATATGACAATCTAACTGTTGATTTCAATGGATCAAATCCATATATGTGTCTTTAAAATAATTATCCCTAGCATATTGTTTAGCATAACTTTCATGAGCTAAGGGATTATACCTTAATATTGTAGATGCATTGATCACTAGTCTTGAAAACATATCTAAAACCTTGTTATGAATACCTTTCTTATACTTGATTACCAAATGAAAGTATTGTAAGAAATCCATCCACCTAAAATGTCCAGACTATTGTAGCTTGGTCTATGAATGCAAATATTGTAATGGTTGATGATCTGTATGAATTATCGTCTCCTTTCCCATTAAGTAATACTTCCATTTCTTCAAACTTTGTACCAATGCATAGAATTCCTTATCATATTTTGGATAGTTAATCACAACCTAAGTAAAAGTCTTAGAATGATAACATATAGGTTTACCTCGTTTCATCAAGACTACTCCCATGTCATATACGCTTGCATTAGTTTGAATCTCAAATGGCTATTGTATATCTGGAAGAGCCAAAACTTGTGTAGTACTTATCTTTTCCTTTAATGTCTCGAAGGATTTAATCTTCTTTCCTCCCCATTGAAAGACCTTCTTTACACTTGTTAATGCATGCATAGGAGATGATATAAAAGAGAAATTAGCAATGAATTTACTCCACTACTATACTACTCCCAAGAAGCTCCTGACTTCAGTTGCAGTAGTTGGCTTGGACCTTTTAGAAATAACTTCTACTTTTGTAGGATATATCTTTGGATGAACATTCCCTATGATGTGTTGGCAGCCATTTTTCATTTTTATCCTATCCTTATAAGTTGCCTACGCCAGTGTTTTGAAACCCTTGATTTTCGTCGCAATCTTTCAATAAAATAACACTATTATTTCGCGCATTTGCACACCTACCTTTGTTCTTGTTTTCACAACTGCAAGCATGAAAATTTTGATTTCAAAGTAACATTAAAATCGTCACTGGATTATTATGTTACTCTTGTCTATGTGTTCATTGAATTTCCAATTTGATTATAGTCGCACAGTTGGCAAGACTCCAAGATACTTACTCATTTGGCATTCTTTAATTGTTAATATGATTTCATTTTTATAAGATTGTGATGATATTATAATGACTGTCATTGAGTCCTTAATACATTGGTGGTTTGATGTTCTATAATCTTTCATCGATTTCCTTGACACATTGGTTTCATGAAAAACACATTGACGTTGTGGTTAGACCCTTGGTGTAATCATTTCATACAACACATATGTGATATGATCGAACCCTTGGTGTTGATTTCGAATCATTGTTTTGTTTTTAAAACTATGCAAACGCTATGCTTATGCAAATTTTTGGGTCGACTTACCATAGATTTCATTAATTGATCTAGTGGCATTGCTTTTTACTGATTTGAATCACCATATGCGTCGTCAGTTGTACATTGGGAAATGACTGTTTTGCATGGGTTGATCTAGTTCCGCCACCCCCGCACACTTTGGCATTAATGCCTTCCCCTTATCCCGAGTTAACTCTGTTGTTTTCGGGTAAGCCTATGAGATTTTCCATCCTGTGAATACCCTGTCCAAACCCTTGCCCATTCACCCGGCTCACCGTGTGCTCCCGTCTATGGCACTAGTGGTGCGCATAGAGACAAATGGTAGCCAAACACTCCTGCTATTCGACAATGCTCGTAATGATTTGGAAAATGGTGGTTGGCTGGTGTTTATCCAAAGGTTTGAGGGTTTTAACCTTTCGGTTGCCCAACAATTATCCCTCACCTTCGACGGATGCGGAGCTAAAGTCGGAGACATACAACTCGAGCTCAATGAAAAATTCCTAAGCTCAGCTACAGGACTACCAGCTACAGGACAAAGGTGGTTTAAAAATTCTAAAGTAGACGAGGTGCCGTGGCCACTCCTATTTACATCAAGAAATATTGTTTCCTGTGATAGAGGTATGCCTATCACTACCCTCAAACCCAAGTGACATGATCTTTTAGTGATTGTTAAACAGTTTGTGACCTGCGAGGGTCGTTATGGCTTGGTATTTCTGTATCATCTTCAGTTATTGATGAATTTTATAGGCTACCCTCTAAATATGCATCATTATATTTTGCGTAGTTTGTACAAGATGTCCAAAAGATTCAAGCGTGAGAAGGTTGATAGCATCCTTTTCCATCACGGCTTGATCAAACTCATTATCTTCCACCATTTGAGCCTTAGTGGTGACTGTTGGCAGGCCTTCCTATCTAGGAATGGCTTTTCCACCCCCGAGTCTGTCCAAATGGACAAGGTTGTGGTTACTGAAACATTGGTAGGACCAGCCGTGCCACTTCATATCCTTCTACCCCCTGTCAAACCCTCGGATTGCCCCGACATAGACCTACCCGATACCATGGCCGACCCATGTGCTAAAGAAAATACAAAGGCCGTCAAAATACCTGTGAGGAAGAAAGGAAAGAGTGATACTACTGTCAACAGTAAGGGGAAGAAAAATGCCCGATGGATATCAAGATGTGATAGGAACAAACCCAAGCCAAACGTTGACCAGAAGCCAATAGTGTTGAGCAAGGAATCAGACTCTGAAATTGAATTATTCTTGATTGAGGAATACCCCTATTCTCATGGACTCTACTCTAAGGAACCCTATGACTATATCTATAACTTACCTCTGTGCCTAAAAAACGATCCTAAATTTCCGGGAATTAAGCTTCACATTGAAACCCCTGGAAAATTGAAAGAACCCTCGCCTGTGATGCCAAAGCCCGACCAATCACCATGTATCCAATGTAATGCTTGGCTAGAACATTATTACACTGACGTTCCCCTGTTGCAATCAAAGATCAAATCGTCAGAGGAATGGGTGATAGTCCTGTCAAAGGAGAACGACAGACTACAAGCCATTGAGAAGAAACAAAAAGCCACTAGTTCAATTGTCTTCAGGAATGTCCAAGCAACAACGGCCTTTGTGAATTCAAAATTATCATGACCAAGTTGTTTTCTTACTGCCCAGGTATGTGTTTCGACATCGATTTTTCTTTATGAATTTTCTTGAATTAATATAAAGGATTGGGTTTGCTTTCGATTAAGCTCTGTTTGTTTTTAATAGATTTAAAACAATTATGTTGACTTTGAATTATCAGAAATGATTTCGTTATGAATCATGTATGGAAGATTTATTTTTCTAAACTCGAACACAGCTACGATTTAGTTATTTCTATTTTATTACTCTCAGATTAGTATAAACGATTGATTGTTTTTGAGTCAGTTTGAATTAGGATAATCATTTCGGTTTGATTTCGATTAGTTCTGTTTGTTTCTAATATATTCAAAACAATCCTATTGACTTTGATTTACCAAGAACGATTTTGTTTTGTATTGAATCAATATTTTCGTTTGGATTGCATTCGACCTACACATAAGATTTGTTTGGTAAATATGATTTTGCATAATGATTGTGTCGGTCCCAAACTGGTTCGATTCATTTCTTTTGTTTTGATTCTGAAACGATGTTGGGTGCCACAATTAGCATGAGTTGGATTAGATTCAAAGTTAGATTTGATACGGCTCTGTTAGTTTCGATTTAAATGATTGACATATTATGTCTATATTGAATTCTTATCAGAGAATTGCTTGATATTCGTTTAGGGTCTGTTTCAATTGAAATAAATTCAAACAAGATTTCATTTGCTATCGATTAGCATATAAGTTGTGGTATAAATGATTCATTTTGTTTTCAATTAGCAATTAAAGATTTGAATATATTTATGTTAGCATTTCATTGATTTAAAACAATTCTGTTTTCAAATTAGACCAGCTACAAAATCACAAGATTCTGTAGCTAGTCCTAAAATTTAGATTTTTGTTAATTTTATCAATAAAATATCCTCTAAACTTGTCTATTCTTGTCCACTGTTAGGCACATACAAATTTCAATGACCAATTGGATATGCTGTGGCAGTTTTGGAGATACTTTTGTGATATAGTTTTGTTATAGGTTGTTAGCTTTAGTCAGAAATAGAGACTTGGAAAATTATTCCAAGATTTTTTGTAAACTGTTTTTGATAATTCCCACAGGGATGTTTTACCCTGTGGTCTTTAAATACTTGTTATTTTTTTGTAATGGACCCATCATCATCACTGTTGGGAGAAAAAGACTATGGATTTATAATACAGACTTGAATGGAAGTCGATCTGTTGTAACAGCTTTAGCTTTCAATTTATCATACTTTTGTTCAGGTTTTGTGCATTTTAATTTGTGACTAAGTCATTGACTACTTTAGATATCAAGACTTATTGCAGGTTAATGTGTTGTGATTTAAATTATGTCCATGTCTTATGTATCTAAGTTTTAGCACAACAATTACTCTGTTTCGATTTGATGAGTAAAGATTTATCTTCTTCATTAAATGAACTATTTTGTACAGATCTTCACACATGGATTTATCTAACTATGATGATTTGTAAATCATAAGATTGTTGTCAGTTTTATGTCTTGTTTGTTCTGTTGTTTATAGTCAAAAGAGCACTACTGCTTCTTTTTTTCGAGAAGCCTTTGAAGAATCTGGTGCGGGTTTCCTCCCATCGAACAATTGAATTGAATACTTTGCATGGAAGGACAAATGGGAAGCGTTATTTCAGGTTAGTTCTTTATTTGTTATTTAATAGTTAATACATTCGACAATTATCATTAGTTTAGATATATATATATATATATATATATATATATATATATATATATATATATATATGGATTCAAATTATAGTTGGGATTATAATTTTAATTTCCGTAGTTCAAATTTATAGTTAGGATTATAATTTTAATTTCCCAGCTCAGTTAGTTTTTATTTTATTTCTTTCTCATAAAATTATAAAAATAAAAAAACCATAGTTTTGCTATCATAGGACAATTTACAAATGATTTTTGCATGTTTTCATTTAAAATCTGTAATCTGTAAATATTGTACATTTGTGATTAAGATTTAATTGTGTTGATAGCTGATAATTAATTTCATATAATTATTGCTATATAATATTAGACAAAAGACTGTATATATTTATTTCAGATTTGTTTATTAGTTTTCTTTAATTGTTGTTTTCATTTAGATTAGTTCCTTTAGTTAGTTTCTTTTGTTTTCCTAGGACTTAGATCGGCCAAAGGCGTTGCTAAACCCGTCAGGGTGGATCATCCCAAACGGATTGGGTTATTTAGACAACCCCGGACTGAATCCACTCTTCCAGTTGGTGAGCGTTCATTTTTTCCCGTTAACAAATGGCGCTAGAAGGAGGGCTTGAAATTTATTAATGGAACGAGGCGGTCATAAGACTCCTCCACCACCTAATCGCTCACCTATAGTGACAAGAAGTCATTCGAATGAAAATATCCCCCCTCAAACAAAAACCACATCAAACGATGATCTATGGATCATAGTCGAACCAGCAACCCCAAATCCTATAGGTGGTGACATACAAGAGATTGTCCACTAATCTCTCTTAAGAAAACATAGTGCCTTAGCCCGTTTGAGGAAACCAAATCGACCTTTGGACCAACCTTTAGATTTCTATGATATCAGAGAACAACTCGGTGGCACTAACCTCACTGAGAACCCTACAGATCCAATCCTCACTCCTGCTGCAGGGGGATCTAGAATACCTCCCTCACCACCTCCATCATCTCCTTCTTCTTCTGGAGAAGACTCCTCTGACGAAGGCAATTCCCCTTCGCAGCCTTCCACACTGCTTACACCAATTTCCAACTAGAACAATCCTTCCAGACCTTGGCTCGACCAGGATGTAGTAGCCGTACCAGGGGCTCAACATCCCTTACCCAAACATCCGGAGAAGTGGCTTCCCAAGTTTGACCCTGACTCTAAACAGATCACTGAAGATCACATTAAAAATTTTATGTTAGCCATTAGACTCCATAATGTCGATCATGAAGATGTAGTCTATAGGTTGTTCCCCTATACTTTCGAGGGCAATGCCTCTACCTGGTATTTTTCCCAACAACCCCATATCATCGTGTCTTGGGAAAAGTTTGAGTCATGCTTTTTGGAAAAATTCGGAGACGATAAGTCCTCGGAAGTCCTGGTTATGGATATTTCTAGCTTAAGAATGAACCCAAAAGAGAAAATTAAAGACTTTAATCAAATATTCTTAACATTTAAGAACCGAATCCCTACGGATTCCATGCCTGCCAAGAATCTTATCATAGCATACTATACTAAAGCCTTGCATCAAAGTATAGCCATTTGGATTAAACGATCTAAGAAAGCCACGTTGTTAGAGGCCTTCAAAGAGGCCATCCAGATTGAAAAATACATACTTAGTCTAAAAGACACTACTAGCAACGAAACAGACACTAGTTCATCTTCCAAAAAGAATATCGAAATCCTCCCTAGACCTACTCAAAGTAAAGCACAACCTGAAAGCTCGGATTTAGAAAACCTAACTAAAGTCGTTCAAAAATTGTCAAATCAAGTAATATATTTGAAAAGGACGGCCGAAGAAGCTTCTTTGAGCAAAGGGCCCTACAAACCCCTATTCAGGAAGCCTTTTCCCACAAATCGACCTAATATGAATACTGAGGACCTTAATCTAGAAAGTTTGCAATATGCCCTTCAAACAATTCTAGAAGCCCAGGATAACTTGATGCCTCCTGAGATTCCTGAGGAGGTAGTTGAACAAGAGACAGTTCAAGAAGAAGAATCTTCCCCGAACATTTTTGGACACTTCTCGGATAGTATCTTTCAAGCTAACTTCGAGACAGCTCATCCCTACAATACTAGGAGTAAGACTACAAACAAACCTTCTCCTGAAAACACTACGACTTTGCCCCCAAAGCAATCTAAACTAGCTGAGACTAAACAGAGTCATGTGAACCCCAACTTAGATTATGATTTAGTTGAATACCTTAAAAAGTTAAGGGCTAACATTTATGTTTATGAGCTATTGAAGTTTTCATTTCTGCTACAAAAAATGTTACAGAACATTGCAAAGAATAACAAAGATGGTAATTCAAACAAGGTTGTTCAGAACAAAGTTCCTCAAAAGACTTCCACTAAGAGTAATCCTGATCCTCATGATAAAGGAATCCTTCCTGTAAATAATGTAAATAATGTAAATAATATGGATAAATTAGCTTTAGAAACTGCGAGTAAAAAACCACAAGCTTCCACCCTTAGTACTTGCAGAAACATACCTCCATTTTTGTTAACTTTTGAAATCTTTAATAGAAACATGCACAATTGTATGGTAGACTTAGGAGCATCATCCAATGTGATGCCATGGTCTGTGTCTCGGAATATTAATGCTGAAGTTGAACCATCCACTTTAAAAATCATCCAATTTGATCGAACCAGTGTTAAAGTTGTAGGCGAATTAAGGAATGTGCTTATAAGATTATCGTCTAACCCTAAGGTTCATCAAGTAATTGATATTATTGTTATGGATATTCCAGAAGTGTATGGTCTATTTTTAAGAAGGGACTGGTTGGAGCAGCTACACGGCTATTTCGCGACAAATTGGTCTCACCTATGGTTTCCAGAGAACGGCAAGCCCAACAAGATCAAGGTAAATCGTGAACACTACCTTAAGTTCATGGTCACAGATTTGAATGATCCCAATGAACCATTTACACCTTTTGCTGATTCACTTGAAATACAAGGGATGGATACCTTTTTTGGCAATTTCATGGCCGAGACTTCAGCTATCACCAACCTAGAACAACAGTTCGAGATTGTAGCATATGTGCAGCCAGCATCTTCTATACAATGGTCTCATGCACCCGATAAAAATCAAATTTGGTCTCTTTATTTTGACGGGTCAAAGTCCAAAGAAGGAGCTGGTGCAGGCTACATTATTATCGATCCAGCATGTAACAAAACATTTATTGCATGTAGGCTAGAATTTGAATGTACTAATAACACAGTAGAATATGAGGCTTTACTGCAGGGCCTCAGAAAAGCTTTAGATATGAACATTCAAAATTTGGCTGTCTTTGGCGATTCTGAAATCGTGGTTAGACAGGTAAGAGATTCTATCCACTGTCTGTCTCTGCATCTTAAAAGCTACCAATCCGAGGTATGGAATTTAATGAAAAAAATTTCTTCTTTCAATATAAATTCTATTCCGAGATTGAATAATTCTAAAGCTGATATATTAGCTAACGTAGCTTTTAAACTCTTTCCTATAGAAGGCTTGTCCCCAGATGCATTCTCCGTTGAACTATTGTTCAGGCCATCCATTCCTGACAACATCACGAATTGGAGAGTCTTTGATGATGATCGGAAAATTATTAACTTCCTGCATATGGAAGAAAATTTTCAAGGCACGGTGATCGACGAATGCACTCACAACAACAATTTGCATGATTTCACGGTAATACCAGATCCAAGAACTCCTGAATCTTCATCGGACATGTTAAATTCAATCCCTAAATATGTAGTTAGAATAGAGAAATTTTACGATCTTCAAAATAAATTCAAAAAATCGGTCAACTGTAAAACCAATAGTTCCTCATTATCATATGAAAAAGTGAACTTAGGAACTAATGACAATCCTCAGTGAATTAATTTAGGGGTGGGGTGTTCTGAACAAGAAAAAGATGCATTTATTAAATTGTTTAAAGAATTTAAAGATGTCTTTGCATGGATGTATGATGACCTTAAAACTTTCAACCGTAACATCATACAACACACCATTCCTATGAAACCCCAAACCTTACCCTTTCAACAAAAATTAAGAAAAATGCACCCTAAGATCGAACCGACCGTCAAAAAAGAATTAAATAAACTCCTGAATGCTAAGATAATTTTCCTAGTTCGGCATACTCAATGGGTTTCTAACCTTGTCCCTGTCCGGAAGAAAAATGGGGAAATTCGACTATGCATCGATTTTTGAAACCTTAATAGAGCGTCTCATAAAGATAACTATCCTGTCCCACCCATGGAATAGATCCTTCAACAGGTATCTGGATTTGAAAGACTATCCTTATTGGATGGTTTCTCAGGGCACAACCAAGTCCTGATGTCTCCTCCAGACCAACTTAAAACCACCTTCCACACTCCATGGGGCACCTACGCTTATCGAAAAATGCCCTTTGGACTGATTAATGCTGCCGCCAATTTCCAGAGAGCGATGGACATCGATTTCCGAGGCTTAATCAATCAGTTTGTCATAGTTTACTTAGATGATGTTACTGTATTTTCTAAGAACAAAACCGATCATCTAGCTCATTTAAGAGTCGTTCTACAGTGTTGTCATAAATACGACATTTCCTTGAATCCTAAAAAATCCATCTTTGCAGTAGAACAAGGTAAACTCTTAGGATTTATTGTGTCGACCAAAGGGATGATTATCGACCCCGAAAGGACTCAAGTCATCTCGAAACTTCCCCCTCCTACATCAAAAAAGTCTATGCAATCTTTCTTAGGCCAGATAAACTTCGTCAAGAGATTCATCCCCAGTTTCTCTGAAATGGTCAGACCTTTATAGAACCTAATTAAGAAAGACACACAATATCATTGGGGACCCTTAGAAAATCATGTTTTTAATGCAATAAAAAAGGCCATAATAGACACTCCTTCTCTCATGAGCCCTGAATTTTCGCAAGACTTTACGCTCTACACTTTTGCTCCTGACCGTTCCTACGCTACCATCCTTATTCAAAAGAACGCTGAAAATAATGAAGTACCCATTGCCTTTATGAGCTCTGCTTTCAAAGGTGTTGAACTTAATTACCCAGTGGTAGATCAACAAGCTTATGCTGTTTTCAAAGCAGTCAATCACTTCCGGTCTTATCTTTTGAAATCTAGGATGAAAGTTATCGTCCCTTACCTAGTCGTCAGGAATCTGTTAGTGCATAAAGAACTAGGTGAGAAGAGGGACAATTGGGTTACCTCCTTACAGAAGTACGACATAGAAATTACCCTAGCTCATATAGTGAGAGGCCAAGGGTTATGCAAGTTAGTTGTTGATTCAGTAGCAGGACAACAAGAAGAAAACGATATGTCAAACATGGGTCAGACCCCCATCACGTGGATCCCACTAAAAGAAGAGCGTTGAGATTAAATTTTGCCTCCTTTCATTTGGTTAATGGTATTCTATTTCGTCAAAATTTTGATGGCATACTGATGCGCTATCTTGAGAAAGACGAAGCAGAAAAAGTCTTACTAGAATTGCACGCAGGAGAAGTTGGTGGGAATTTTGGTGGTGACAACACTGCCCATAAAGTTTTGAGAGCTGTTGATGGGCGAAACAGTCCATCCGTCAACTGGGAGAGTGGAACCGGTCCAGGGTTGTCTAAATAACCCAAGCCATTTGGTATGGACCACCCTGACGAGTTTAACGGCCCCGTTGGCCGCTCCAAGGTCTCCTAAGGAAACCAAAGAGAAAAGTGATTTGAGCTAAATAATCTAAACTAAGGAAACTAGAAACTAATAAAACAAACGACAATAAACTAACTAACTAAATAAAAGAAAATCAAACTATAATAAAGGAAACTAGAAACTAATAAAAGCAAACTTAAACTAACTAACTAAAAACTACTAACTATTATATATTTACACGATACTAACTATGATTATAATAACTCAAATCAACTGCCTAATTATCAGCTATGTTATTCCTTATTCACGAATGTACACTATGGACAGCCTACAGATTTGATTAAAACCTGCAAAACTCATGTGTTCGTTGCCCTGAGACAACCAAGAATCTATTTTTATCTTTTATGTTTTATAAAAAGGGAATAAAAACTACTGAAATCAAACAATCTGATCTAACTTACTGATACTAAACAATGTAATATAAATCTAGCTAAACTATCATTTATATTAAATTACTTAACATAAACAGTAAACATCTAACTAATTAACCTAGAAACACTCCAAGTCTGCCCTGTGTATGATTGCTTCGTAAGCTGGTTGGAGGAAGAAATTCACACCATTTAGCCCTTTAGCTTCTCGCAAAGGATCGGCTATGATGCTTCCTGAAGTATGTTACAAGACAAACAAGACATAAAAGAAATCATAACAGTCTTCAGATTGTGAATTCATGCAAAAGGGAAACCTATTGTGCAACAAATTCATATATGATAATTCGATTCATAAAGAAGACAAAGATATCATTCATAAACTGAATCCTTTAACTGTTATGTATTTTATCAAAGTGGAAGTAACAAGGTATGTATAACAACAAGAAATTATATCACTTGAATTCGATTTAGATAGAAAAGTAATACTAAACCAGAAACCAAAATGATATACAAAACTTGGAACAAAGTGTCGATATATTGAAAAGAAAAAGCTATAACAACGCATCAATTATGCTCCAGTTTGAATCAGCGTTACATATCCTTGTTCTCCCCAACTGAGGATTGTTCCTTATTAGAAAATCAATAGGTTTAAATAGGTTTTTCACAAGGTAAAACATCCTTGTGAATAATAGTAAACAGTTTTACAAAATCTGGGAATCATCCCAAAATCCCTTAAACTAAGTAACTAAAATGCAAGTAAAATCTGTAGATCATCCCCTAACCGCCCATGATATCCATTGCAAATTCGAATTGCCCTGCAATAGAACATAAAAACCAAGTTAGGAGGATGTTTTACTTGAAAAACAAATAAAATTTGTTTTTACAGACTTAGCTACAGAATCGTTTGATTCTGTAGCTGGTCTAAG
>SNQJ01S0027323.1:169918-184753 GCA_010110895.2 Picea sitchensis | reverse complement strand
GTTATATACTCACCTGATCATCGGTAGGGCCAGGATTGATGATTTTGATATCCCTGGAAAAGCCGGTGTTTACATTGGTTTGCTTCATGGCAACCAGGTCTATTGCATAAAGCTTTCCTGAAGGGTATTTGGCAGATTTAACAGACCCCAACGTAATGTTTGAGTCGCCATTTTTCTTTGCTCTCAGAATTTTTCTTGTATCTTCTGGAGAATACAGCACCCATTTGGTATTGTCTTTCCACCAAACTCCCTTCTCAGTTGGATCGGCGATTCTGCACATTTTCCTTCTCAGCAACAAAGCAGGCCAAAGTTATGCTGTGTACAGCAGATTTGATGTTGTAATAAACGAACTTGCGCAACAGGAAAGTCAGAAACTATGCTGTGGATAGAAAATTTGAACGGGTGGAGCTTCTCATATACCAATCTTCATGGCGAAACAATCTGTGACTAGATTGATAAGACAGTTTCTTCGCGGGCAGATCTATTCCTGTGCTCAGAATCATACGGATTAATTTTAGTTTTACGAATCCAAAGATAAATTGATACCTCTCGATAGAAATGCATGGCTTTTTAAAATTTTCCTTTGGGATGAATTGTATTCCTTTGAGTTGAAGTTGACGTTAAAGTAATGTCTTTTATGAAATGCACGGCTTTTTAATAATGAGTTGTATCGCATTGCTTCGAGTAAAGGATGATCCTATTGAGACTTCACCGTGAAGCTCGCAGATCAGCAAAGCCTTCTTATACTTTATTATTAGTCCCGGCCGTGTAGAGAATGTAGCGATCCGTTAATCGTCTAATATGTATGAGTAGTCCAGAAATTTTATAATGATTTTAAATGTAACTTACTTTTAAAATTTTAAAAATATAATTTTTTAAATATGAAATAAAAATAATGAAGAGATAATATACTTTTGAATGAAAGCAAAATTGTTAAAAAAATAAATTATAAATTATCATTTAATTTTGTTATCAATATTTCATTAATGATAATAAATATATATTAGAAAATATCAAGGACTCTCATATACAAACATAAGTCGTTGATTGTTGTCCCCTTTCACCCCTCCTTTTCATCATGGTCTTAGAAAATCTTAGTATCTTGTTAAAGAGAAGTCAATCAGATGGCAAACTCTCGGGGATCAAAGCTTCAAGACTAACTCAGATACTGCACCTACTCTTTGTAGATGACGTGATTATCATGACATTGGCCTCCATGTCTGAATGGTCAGAAATTTATAAGCTGCTTAACACTTTCTGTTATGTTTCAGGTCTAAAGATCAATTATCAAAAGTCAATCTTCTTGGCCACAGGAGCGCGGGACGTTTTCCTGACGGATCTAAAGACACTATTCGACATCGATATTCGAGATCTTGCGGATGGTTTCAGCTACCTTGGATACCATATCAAACCTACAAGCTACAATGCAAGGGACTGGAGATGGTTAATTGAAAAGTTCGAAGTTAGAATCCTACATTGGTGTAATAGATGTTTAACTATGGGTGGAAGATACATCTTAATCAAGGCAGTTCTGGAAAGCCTTCCGGTATATTGGATGGCCCTGGCACACATCCCTCTCTCTGTGATAAAGAAGATTCATCAGTTGATTTTTTCCTTCCTCTGGAATGGCAGCAAGCATAACAGAGGCTACCATCTCTGTGGGTGGGAGAACCTATCAAAACCAAAATTGTTGGGAGGCTGGGGATTGAGGAATTTATATCTTTTCTACAAAGCACTCTTGGCGAAAATGCTTTGGCGAATCCTGATGGCACCAGGCATTTGGAGCAAAATTATAAAAGATAAATACATCACCCATCAGTTGGTCCATTCCTGGCTTAGATCAACAACAACTTCTCCACGGAGGGGCTCACAAACGTGGAAGCATCTTCTGAAATCACTCTCGATCCTACTACACTGGATTGCATGGCTGCCCGGCTCTGGATCCTCTATAGAAATTGGCAGGGACGCTATCCTTAGCATGGGTGACAAAGCCCTGCTATCATCTAGTCTGTTGGAACGCTTGCACAATAAAGGTTTACACTTCCTGTTTCAAATAAAATCTCCACCTAGCCGCGGCTTAATAGGAGAATCCTGGGTTTCTAGCTCCTCGCTAGAACTAGACAGTGAGCATGCAGCTGAATGGAACTGCTACAAACAGTATCTCAATGGAGTTGGAATCCGTCTACAGGAGCGATCGAACACCCTCATCTGGACGGGAGGCGACAAATCCGGAAATATCTCAGTTAAAAACGTCTACAATGCGATTGCATAAGTGATTTGGAAAATCCGCGATCAGACTTGGCGTACACAACTGTGGAAATGGAAATGCCCCTTGAAAATCAAATTATTCATCTGGTTATTGACTAAGAACAAAATCCTTGTTTGGGATATCCTCCAAAGTCGTGGTTGGGCAGGCCCCAATCGATGCATTTTGTGCAAGATGGACAGCGAAACCTCTTTACATATCTTTGTGAACTGCAATTTCACCCGAGAAGTTTGGCTACAAGTCACTACTACACTAAATATTTTAGAACAGTGGATTGGTCCCTCGGCGAAATGTTGCTTCAGCACATGGTGCTCTAGACACCAGACCTACCCTATGCTGCCAGCCACCCTTTGCTGGAACATTTGGTTGGCAAGAAATGCTGCCATTTTTGAAGATAAGTCCCCCTCGATCCACTTGGTGACCAAAGACATTATTACAGCTTTAGACTGTCCTATCACTCTTACCAAAGCTCCACCAAACCATAGATCTACTACAACTCTTCCATCTGACAAAGCCATCGCTTTGTTTGACGGAGCTACACAATTAGATGGAACTCTCTGTGGGGCGGGCGGTCACATCCTCATAAACTCTCACACATCTTATAGGTGGACTCTTAATTGTGGACAAGGTACAAATACCAAGGCCGAACTTATGGGGGCGTGGGCATCCCTCATCTTGGCTCACAGGCTGAACATCGAAGTGATGCTACTTCTGGGAGACTCAAAAGTCATTATTGACTAGATTAATGGCAAAGCTGATCTCCGGACAATAGCACTGGAATGCTGGAAAGAGAGAACAATTGAAGCTACAAGACTTATCAAGAGCCTCTCTGCCTTACACATCTACAAAGAAGACAATGGAATCGCAGACTTTCTATCAAAACAGACTTTATCCCGGCCCCTTGGATTCCTAACATTCTCCCGATGGGAGGATGGCAATGAGGCCCCCCCAATAATGCTCAAAATCTGAAGCGAAAGACACAAGAATACTAATCTTCTTTAGTAACAGATCTTAATGATTCTGGTGGTAGCATCTCCCTCGGAATACTTGATAGAATGACATTGGTTGGATGTTAGTCTTTATGTGAGCAGTAAGCTGCCTTTTTTCTTTCATAGGCCTTTGGTTTTTTTTTACAAGAACGTTGAATTGTAAATTTTTATATCCTTCTGAATATAAAGAGAATTTTTCCCGTGGACAAAAAAGTCGTTGACTACATATTAGTTTGTACTTAGACCAGAAATATTTGCATAATACCTATTGTTGGAGCTAGGGAATTAAAAGCATATATTTTTATATAATAAAAAGTATCATATATGTACTGATCTGATTGGATAAGAGATTGGAGGTGTTATTGTCGGCTTCGCTATTCCCAATGTTTTATATGGCAACATATCCAAACTTTTTCTCGTATACAGTCTTTTTGAATCATTTTTTTTTTCTGTATATTGCTTGAAGGTGGATTAATGCTAGCATTAGTTCGAATGTTTGTATTAGCATTTTCTGCTAGCTGAATATATTCCAAAGTTTTGATATGTACTAAGCATATTGAAATGTTTTGATATCCAAGGTTTATAGTGATTGAGAATTCCAAAGTTTATAACGTCCTTGCAGGATGTATTTTTGTTGAAATGTATTGACACTTTTTTCGAGATGCCTCAATAGGCCTGACAACTTAAATGTTTACATGAGGCAACGCCCTCCAACAAGCCTGACAACTTAAATGTTTGCATACCGTGAGGTCCTTAGATAGCCTAACAACCTTAAATGTTTATGTAAATATGCTTCTCGGAGTACATTTTTCCTCGAAATTTTCCATAAAATTACAGTGAATTTGCATAGTCTTGTTTGTCCACAGCTAGTTCAACAACCATTGTATGTTTCATCCTTCTTCTACCTTTGCAATGCAATTTCGTTATTGTTGAAGCTACATACATTGTTTGTTGGTTCGGTGAGTGCTTCTTCTTTGTCGGTTTCTCGATTGCTGCTTATTGTTGTTTCGTTCGCGCGTCGACCTGCGCTTCTGCATTTCAGCGTTTCAGAGTAAGTTTCAATGCCATAGTTTCATTTTCTATTCCTTGTTTGATGTTCAGTGTTTGTAGTCTGCAAGTAAGAATGTTTGCTTATTTGTAGTGGCATGGTCCTCGTATGTTTGTTTTTGGTTCCTTCTGTGCTTGGGCTGCAGTTTCGTAATCGTTAGAGATACATATGTTGTTTGTTGGCTCGATGGTTCTTATTGTTTCGTTGGTTCGTGGGTTGATGGTTCTCTTTGTTTGGCTCGGGTTTACGCTTTGGGGCCCTGGGGGTGCAGTTTGGCATGTTCGTGCTTTCTCATTGTCTAGTGCTTGTTGTTTTCTTTTGTTTGATTCAGCCTTGCAGGGTTGGGGTCTAGCGACGGTGGTTGGAGCTTTTCTTTTTTCTTTTTTATTTGGATTATTATTGTTTTTTGGGGTGCTTTATGGTGTTCGTCCCCTACACCAAGGAGTCGACATACAGTTGTGTTATTTTCCCTGTCTGTCGAGGTCGATATCTGTTATTCTGTGAGATTTTGTTGGTGCTTCAATGCTGGCATGAAAGAAAATAGTTGCATGCAAAATTGTTCGAGGATTACATGTGAAATTGCAATATACATTGTTTTTTTGTTAGAATAAAGCATATGCAGGTTACATTTATAGACCATGTATGGTCAGATGTCCTGATATGACATTACATGTTCTTTCTCCTCTACACAGACTGGTGTGTGCACGATACAATTTGTGTTGTGCTTGAGGTATGATATGTACAACAAAGATTCTACAAGATTATATTTGGATGTCTGGAAGCATGTTTGAGTAGTTTGCCACGGAAAACCAAAAACTTGTATCATGGGCACAACAGTCTATGTAGAGGATAAACAACAAGTATTTCCATCAGTGGATGCATATATGAATAATTTGCCACGGAAAACCAGAAATCGTTTAGCTACGGCCATGCAATTGCGTGATATTTTGTGGCTTGTAATATCTTTTGGGCAGAGAAAAAAAAATTAGATGTTTACAGCCATGGATGGAGAAGCGCAAAGGTTCATGTTTCTGCCTATCTTCTGGACTGTTCGTTGAATCTGTTTTACTCTATGTACATATTGTTTGTTCTCTGGTGCATGCCAGTTTCCATTCATGTTCATTGTATTTTGTGCGTTCCCACATTCAAACAAACATAATAGATGGAGAAAATGAGGGAGTCTTGACTGCATCGATTGAAGAAGATATAGAAAGGTGCATGCTTGCACTGTTATTTCATATTACGTTGTTTTGTATTTCATTTATGGTTTGTATATGTGTTCACCTAGTTTATTATATGTACATGTTGTGTGCCTTCCTACATGGTAACTTATCTTCATTACATACCTTCCTGCATAATAACTTGCTTCATGCATGTTGTCTTTTCACTGCATTGGTACATTTAAACAAACATAATAGTTGGAGATGGCGATGGGCTCTTTGGCGGGTAAATAGACATGTTTCTCTTTCTTTTAGATGTTTGTCTTCATACTAACTTGCCTTCATGTCCATTGCATATTCGACGTTGTTGCCTTGGAAAAAACAGGTTGCTTGGACAGGGAGATGAATTGTTCATGTGCAACAGCAGAGGGTTCTATGGTACAATCTTCTAAAAGGTATACCAAGTGTGCTGGTAAATTAAATATACAAATCGGGTGGGGGAACATAATATTAGACTTGAAAATGATGGCTTGGCAGCAATGGGCCTTTCTGCCCTCCCTATTTCTACTTTTTCCATTTTCTATTATCCGTTTTGTTTTCTAATTCATTTGCTTAGTGTACTTTCCGAGAATTCCTTGGTGCGCCTATTGGCGGACTAACGGTTTCACATCTGTGGTCGTGCTTCTACCTTATTCCATAGTTACCTACTTTCTCGATTGCGGGTGTCGGGCTAGCGGGTTGAAGATTTCTCCCCTGGCTTCTGAGGGTCCGCAATATACAGATTGGCCATGGTGCCCCGCCCTCACGCCTTGTTTACTGTCAAACATTTGTTCAATTAAAAAAATCAGATGCATCCAATTTTACGGTTATTTGGTCCTTGTGATGGACAATATACAATGCATATGCTTGTCTAATCCTGATTTTCATCTGCACATGCTTGCATCAGAAAAAGTTGGACTAGTGACATGGGCATGAGTAGTTAGTCATCCCAGACATCAGCAGATCGACAAGGCCAAAGGTAAAGATGCATACGCTCTGCTCTTACTATGTTTGCTAAACAAATATCCTCAGGCATATATTCATCTATGGCATGGTGGATATGTTGATGTCATCTGCAATACATGGTTTATAGCTCGCAAGAAGTATCAACAAGTACAAGCGAGACGTTGAACGTGCTACATGTTCCGCAGACTAAGAGGTGTGGTTGTAAAACTTTGGCTCCATACTTTATCAAAGTTATGTGCGTACTTGTAGATTTATGCCAGTGAAAGAAGAATGAAATAATAATAATAATAATAATAATGCACACTACCATTCACTTTAGTTTTTTTGTTCAAAAATTGTCACTAGGTCTAGAGTTGTAACATCCAAAGTACTATCAATAGAGGGCTCGAACAGCCGTCGAACTGGACAAGTGTTCGTTGGGGACATAATGGTCATCTATAGCACCTACTTGGACAAGGCAAACAAAAGTAGATCCGTTATGCATGCTGGAATGACAGACAAGGAGTCCATGATGACAGTGACACTGATTGTTCCTCCACAACTTGTCCAGAAACATGCAGAAACGATATTGCCAGGTAATGGGATATCCATTACAAATTTTAATATATTTCCCAAAACAATATATGATCATGGTGATTGCAATCAAATTATTTCGCTCAACGAAACAATCATTGTGGAAAAAAATTTCGTTGTTTGTTCATAATATTGTTTCGTCTCGGACTCAACTATCAACCAGCTTGCATATAGCATTGATGTTTACCCAATCAGAATGATTGGCGCAGCTATCACATTGGCGAGAAAACTTGGCTCGCAACACATTCTCCATATAAAGGATGGAGAGTCGGACAGTGACAAGGCAATGGTACCACTTTTTATATTCAATTTTGTCATTTAGTTTCGCATGTGCATGTATCTCGGGTAAGTTACACAAATATTGCACTGTTCCATGTTGCAGCTACAATTATTCGATACGTATTCAAATTTGTTTTCGTCAATCAAACAACAATTGCATAAAGGGCAAATTCCACTTATGTTGTTCAAAAATATAACAAAGAAAATGGATGTTAGGGAAAGGATCTTTCGGACAACCCATGCAACATTTGTAACAGAGTTGCGAGCAGATATAGTAGAGGATCTGAAGAAACTAGCTAGCGCTACCACTGTTGTGCATATACATCCACAAAATCATCCTCACTTTGCTTATAGAAATAGTCTTCAACAAATTTCTGCAGCCTGTTTATTTTTTTTTAATTTTTTGAAGGGGACGAGGGGTGCAGTTGTGTATTATATTGTTCAATGTATTAATTCCTATGCTCGTGTTCCCAGGTTGAAGTTGTTTTAGTTGTAACCAATGTGTACTCGACCCCCTTTGAACCTGTATGTGCAAAATGCAACTCTCCTGCTTCTGCCTCCGCTTTGATAAGTGATGATACGATTGATTGTCTGCGATGCGGTGAAAAATGTCCATATATATATGGACATTGAGTCAATGGTGTCATCTGAACCGTGGGTAACACAACCATGCATTGTACGGTTAGGCAGTCTCTATTACAAAATTTGCTTCCTAAGTTGGTAGAGTTGTCGTATGAAACGTATCTACAGAAAAAGGCAAGCAGTGTCTACATGCTACGGGAGCTTCAGATACACAACAAATTCACCTTAAATGAGGACAATGCAATTTTTCATATCGGATGAAGAAGGGAATATATATATATATCAAACTTTGGCAGGAAACAAAAATACCTCATGTATCTCTGTAGTATTTCTTGAACATCCAGATCACTGTTCGTCGGACTTGGCTAGTTGGGATTGCACATGCATAAGATTGTTCGGTCCAAAAAATGGGAAGCATGGCAGCAAACCCCATATATCCCATGGTCCCGATTATTTTCTACTAGGAACATATACTTGATGCAAGAGGAAACGAATGTGACAACGTTTTTTCTTTGTATATCAAATTGTTTGGTGCAAAGGTCGATGGGTCCTGCTCTATGGAACCTTCTAGGAACTTGCTTGCGGCCTATTTGAAGTTTGGTTGGTTCTTGGTTGTGTGATTCGCCTCTCAATTTGTATACCGTAGAACTCCAACTGTTGTTTGGAGGACACAGAACAATATAATTGAATTTTTTAGCTAGTTGGCCCGCAGATCCACCTGAAAATTTCTATGGTGCTGTGACACAAATGTAGTATGTGACTTGTTTTAGCAGATTACGTTGATCAATGAACTTGGTAAAATTATTGTCCTGGAATAATTTTAAATCAATGAATATATACTATGTGAAGTGCAATTGTGTTATCATATCAACAAGAGGCCCTTAAAATTCAAATTGGTCGTTGTTTTGACATTTTTGCTTAATCGATGAACTCGGTAAAATTAATGTCTTGGAATAATTTGAAATGAACAAATATATATTGTGCGGAGTGCAATTGTGCTATCATATGAACAAAGGGGCCCTTAAAATTCAAATTGGTCCTTGTTATGCTTGCGGTGATAGAATTTTAAAAACTTTCTTTCCTTGTTATGCTTGCGGTGATAGAATTTTAAAAAAACTTTCTTTTCTTTCCTTCATTTTTTTAAAAATAAGTGATTTAACATCCTTTAATAATTTAATGTAATTCAATTGTACAATATCAATATTTAATATTAATAATTTAGAATTTGAAAATAATTTTTTTAGATAAAGTTAGATAGGATGACCATCCGTACACAGTTTCAATCTTGAATCCGCTAGTTGTGGGGTCCTGTCGATTTGTATGTCCCAAAACTTCGAGTGTTGTTTGGAGGACACGGGGCAATAGAAGTGCAATGTTGAGCCAACCAGGCTGCAAGTCCACCTGTCAATTTGTATATCGCGGAAGTATGGGTGCTATTTGTAGGACACAAAACAATAGAGGCTCAATTTTGAGCCCGCCAGGCCGAGAACCTGTGATCCAAAAAGTTCATAAGTATGGAATGAGGGATTCACATATGCTCTATAAAATCTCATGTCCATACTTTATAAAAGTACATGTTTACTATGTATTGCTCCTTTGTCAGAAAACTTTTATATCACTCGCCAGACCAAATTGTACAATTTTCTTGTCTAATTAAATTATGCAATATCAATATTTAATATTAATAATTTATTATTGAAAATAATGTAAATAATGTTTTTAGATATGTTAAATTTTTGATAGGGATTACCATTTGTAAACAATAGAAAAATTGAACTCGCCAGTCCTCGAATCCATCTATCAATTTGTATATCGTGGAAATCCGAGTGCTATTTGGAGGACACAAAACAATGGAAGTGCAATGTTGAGCCAGCCAGCCCGCAGGTCCGCTTGTCAATTTGTATATCACGTAATTGTGGGTGCTTTTTGTAGAGTGTGGAACAATAGAGGCCTAATTTTCAACCCGAGAACTTGCGGGCCAAAAAGTGGCTAAGTATGGAATGGTGAATCCGTACATGCTCTAAAAAAATTTCATGTCCATAGTTTATAAGAGTACATACTTAGTATGTATTACTCGTTTTTCGGAAAACTTCTAGGTGCGGAAGTTGGCAGATTCACGACTTCCGATTTCACTTACTTTTATATCACTAGCCTGATCGACCACTTCTCTGTTTGATATTGTAATAAATGAATATAAATTGGCCCAAGTCCAATTGTGCTATGACATGAACACGAGGACCTTAAAATTCAAATAGCTGGCAAGTCCGCTTGTGAATTTGTATATCGCAGAAATGTGGATGCTGTTTGTAGGGCACGGAACAACAGAGGCCCAATTTTGAACCCGCCAGCCCGAGAATCTGCCATCCAAATAGCGGCTAAGTATGGAATTAGGGATCCGTACATGCTCTATAAAATCTCATGTCCATAGTTTTTAGAAGCACATCTTTACTTTATATTACTTGTTTCCTACAAATGTTGTTTAGAAGACACACAACAATAGAACTACAATGTTGAAGGACCCAGTCCGTAGCTTCAACTGTCAATTTGTATATCGCGGGACTCTGGGTGCTATTTGTAGGATATGGAGCAATCGAGGCCCATCTTTGAGCCCACCAGATCGAGAACCCGCAATCGAAAAAGTGGCCAAGTATGAAATGTGGGATCCGTACAAGCTCTATAAAAACCTCATGTCCATACCTTGTAAGAGTTCATACTTATTATGTATTACTCATTTTTCGAAAAACTTCTACCTGCGGAAGTTGGCGGATTCACAACTTCAGGTTTCAATTACGTTTAGATGACCAGCCCGACCGACCTCTTATCCGTTTGATATTGTAAGAAATGAATATAAACTGGCCCAAGTCCAATTGTGCTATTACAACAACACGATGCCCTTAAAATTGAAATAGTCTGCAAATCCGCTTGTCAATTTGTATATCGCGAAACTCTAGGTGCTATTTGTAGGACACGGAACAACAAAGGCCCAATTTTGAGCCCGACAGCCTAAGAACCCGCGATCCAAAAAGTGACCAAGTATGGAATGAGGGCTACGTACATGCTCTATAAAATCCCATGCCCATACTTTATAAAAGTACACACTTGGTATGTATAACTCATTTCTTGTGAAATTTTGTAGGTGTGGAACTTGATGAATACACGTGTTTAGATTTCCACCCATTTTTATATCAGCAGCCTGACCGAACTCTTGCCTATTTCATATTATAAAAAACAATTGGAACACAAGTTTCCAAATACGCGGGTTTTTCTTTGAAATAAGATATTTCACATCCTTTAATAATTTTATGTAATTAAATTGTACAATATCAATATTTAATATTAATACTTTAGTTTTGAAAATAATGTTTTTTGGCAGTGTTACATAGCTCATAGGGATCAGCATCCGTAAACAATCGCAAGGTTGGGCCCGCCAGCCCTGGAATCCATCTGTGAATTTGTATATGGCGGAAGTTCGACTGTTGTTTGAATGACACAGAACAATAGAAATGCAATGTTGATCGAGCCAGCCGGCAAGTCCGCCTGTCAATTTGTATATTGCAGAACTCTTGGGTACTATTTGTAGCTAACAAAACAATAGAGGCCCAGTTTTGAGCCCACTAGCCTGAGTACACGCGATCCAAAGATTGGCTTAAGTATGGAATGCGGGAACAGTACATGCTCTATAAAATCTCATATTCGTTCTTTCTAAAAATAGATTTTATGTATTGCTCCTTTTTTTCGAAAAATTTCTTGGTAAGGAAGTTGGCAGATTCACGTATTCAGATTTCACTTACTTTTATATCACCAGGCCGACCTACCGATCGCTTCCTTGTTTCATATTGTACAAACCTCCTTGTCTAATTAAATTGTACAATATCAATATTAAATATTAATAATTTAGTATTCAAAAGAATGTATTTAGATAATGTCCAATAGTTAATAGGGATTAGCATCCGTAGATAATTGCATGCTCGAGGGCGCCAACCCTGGAGTTTGTCTGTCAATTTGTATATTGCGGAACTCCGAGTATTTTTTGCATGAAACAAAACAAAAGGAGTGCAATTTAGAGCAACCTAGCCCGCAGGTCTATTGGCCAATTTGTATATCGCGGAATTATGAATGCTATTTGTAGGCCACAGAACAATGGATGCCAAATTTAGAGCCCGCCAGTCCAAGAACCCGCGATCCAAAAAGTGGCTAAGTATGGAATGCAGAATCCGTACATGCTCTATAACATCTCATGTTCATACTTTATATAGTACATATTTAGTGTGTATTACTCGTTTTTCCAAAAATTTCTAGTTTATCTTTTGTCTTTTCTTTTCCTTTTTGAAACACGGGTTCCTGCATAGGCAGGTTTAGCATTGCGTTTCCATTGTTCCGCCCCCTGCAACTAGCACACGGACTTCCGTGATTTACAAATTTGCAAACAAGCCCCCCTTCATCTTGTATGCTTTCGCTTTCTGTTTACTTGGTCCTTTTTCCAAATGTCTCATGCTTTTATATACAGAACCCTAGGTTTAGCAATATACAAATTTCCCTCTCTCCATTGTGCTTCCGCTCTTCCCCTACGCACAAACAACAACCGAAATTCCGTGACATACAAATTGAAGGTTGATATCTGTCACTGAGATGCAATATGACCATCGGCCCTTCACGTCTCATGGGTATATCTTCTGCCCTTCTTCTTTTGTAACCCGCCTGACCACTTTCCATACTCAGGTATTTCTTGGAATCGGTTTCGCAGGTTGGTCGGTGCCTCGCCGCAATTCGCCATCACTATTTCCTTTGTACTTGTTTCCACATATGCAATAATTAAGCTTTAATGCTAGTAGTTCATCCTGCTGGAACCGTTAAGATTGTCATTAATGTCTGGAAGTCCGGATAAGATTTGTCATTACTACGAATTAAACTAAGATTTGCGCACAAGTATGTTATCATTTCCAAGTATTCATTTCAAACACGATGCAATCTATTTTTTGTGAACCGGCAGGTTGGCGCTTTTAATAAATTTCTAATTCTTAATCTCTCTTCGCCGTCACCGCCACCTTCACACGTTTTTCTAATTATGCAATTAGTGAGTTGTGATGGTGACATCTCATTCCGCACGAACCCTGGAGATTGTCATTCATTAGTGAAAGGCTTGAGGAGATATTCCATTGATATGCATTAAACCATAATTTGTGGAGGGTTATATTATCCCTCCCCAATTTTCATTTCAATTTTCTTGTTAAGTTGTGGCGACAGTTCTATCCAGATATAGTAAACACATTGGGGCATGATGGCCAGAGGTTCCACTATTCCAGGGCATATTCTTACTACTCATCTCCCTCCGCCCAGGAGTAAAAAAGGAGATGGTCCCTTGGTACACCGAGAGATATATTTCAAGACAAAGAATTCCAAGGCAACCCTTCTTGCTCAGAGAACCTACCCAGTTGCATTCATGGCTGGCGCAAAGGTTGATGTCGTGAATTATGAGCCGGAAGAAGATGATCTGATGGACGATGATACGATAATGGATGATGGAAATGCATAGACTCTTCCCACTCCTGCGCCCAAATTGAAATCAACCATAATGGGCAGAACTTCCCAGCTCGATGATGGCAGTCCTGACAACACCAAAAGGAGTTTTAGAAAAGAAACCGACGGTAAACGCAATAGCCTCTTTGCAGCGCGAAAATAGGAATTCCATAGTTCCAAATTAGTTCGTTCGGGAGGGAAGAGTTTCATTGTAAAGTAATGATCTATTGATGCTCCCAGAGATATATTTCAAGCCAAAAAATTATTCACTTGCGGGACTAGTGTCCTGTTCTCTGGATATACAATTAACATCTTCATGAATCAGGTCCAAAACTCTCACTGTTGCAAGGCATTTTTCTACTAGTCATCTCCTTCCACCAAGAATGGACTAATTTGGGATTCTGAAATTGCACATGCAACCTGTGCTCCTGAATTTTTTTGGACTATGCAGAGGCGATTTCAGTTAAGGTCTATTCCATTTGCCCTGCAATGTTTTTCGTCTTCTTCCTCACGGGAAGCTTATGAAAACTATCAATTTCATCATAGGATGATTCATCAAGGATATAACTGCGAGGATCTTGCATACTGTGGATCCCATGCCTATGTTTGTCGCAGATATGTTCAATGTCTTGGCCCGAAGAATTGGGTCCAATTTATAAGGATAGATGTACAATACTCGGTGTTTTTCTCATTTTCTTAAATTGATTTTCTATTAAAAAATAATTTCCTTGGACTCTTCGTTGTTGCTTCTTTTCTGGATTTAACACATGTTCTCATTGGCATGGTTTGATGCTCTCATACTTCTTGGATATTGTGTTTACTTAGGTTATTTTTTCTAAGATGGAACATCTAACAATTATATGGCAATGTACTGTGTCAATCCACCAGCCTTTTATGGAAACAAAAAATGGATTACACAATTTCAAACCAACGTTCAATTCTATTCATAATGCAGATAGAACATAGCAATACCAATGTACAATCTTGCAGCAAAATCGTTATTCTTGTTTCTAGACATGAAATTATTAAGTTTTAATGCTAAAAACCCATAATGCAAGAAGTTTAATACTTGAGTTAATATGTTGCAGTCGTGGAAGAATGTATCAAGAACACAATTACACCCGCACGTTCCAATAAAATCTAATCTTCAACAAAGCATTTGTTGGCAATTAGTAGAAAATGAATTTTAGTAGTTAAGTTAATATGTTACAGTCATGGAAGAATGTATCAAGAACATACTTACACGCACAGGTTGCAATAAAATCTAATCTTCAACAATGCATTTGCTGACAATTAGTAGAAAATTATGGTTTTGCAACAATGGGGCTTCTTTTAAACCAATTCGCGCTTACGAAAACTGCCTTTCTCCTTTCTATTTTCCCACTCTTTTATTCCATGTAGTTTCTCTTCCTGGTT
>SNQJ01S0027323.1:141350-165994 GCA_010110895.2 Picea sitchensis | reverse complement strand
CCTCCCTACCACCCTTATTACAAATAAATGATTGAATAACCAACAACACAGATAAATAAATTCTTACCACTTCTTCACTGATCTGCAACTCTTCTCTGCTACACTATTCTTCTTCTCTGTTCATACTTGGCTTGACTTGTTGTCTCTTTCTATCTGTTCTTTCTCTATCCTTCTCATGCTCTTTGATATGTGCACATTATGCTCTCTTCACATTTTCTCCTCTGTTCATCTTCTGTTCCTTATTTCTGAGCTTTCTTCACACTACGCATACTGTAATTTTACCTTTCTACAGTTCAACTCATTTTTCAGTCAGAACAGCCAACCACACACAGTCACTGCGTGTTTCTTTTATACACTACAACCCCTTCAGTTACCCCTCAAATCCCTAGAACAACGCTTCAGCAACTAAAACGCCAACCGTCCAAGAACCATGATTCGGTTCTGATAACTAAATTGTAACTGAACAATTAATCGTGAAGAGAAACAGTAGCCCTTCGATCAGATTTCCAAGTGTCCAACATCGTTGGATTACAAGCACAGGGTCTCGCATTGATTTCACCATTTCGCATTTCGGTATTTCGACATTTCGACATTCCTTGTGATGAGATATCTTGACGTTCCATGTCGCGATCCCCGAAACTTTGAAAAAAGATCTTATTTGAACTATCTCCTTCCCTTCTCGTGACCACCAGTGGTGACCACAGGCTGTGCCAAAAGGTGTTTCACAATTTCGCATTTCGACATTTCGCAATTTTGCATATCGCGAGTTCGAGAGGTTAGGGAACCCCGTTCCTTTGACTTTCTAGTCAGGGAAATGGCGATCTTTCGCCACATGTCCTATGGACCCAACGGTCCAGATCTTATCGTGATTTTGAAACTTCACGGGCCTTCGTTGTGTCTGATCAATGGTCCATATCAATCCTAGATCCGGCAGCTAGGATTATTTTGCGATTTCGCATATCGCGAGTTAGAGAGGTTAGATCACTCCTTCCTTTGACCTTTCAGTCAGCGAAATGCCAATCTTTCGCCATGTGTCCTCTGGCTTCAACGACCAGGATCATTTCACAAATTCACGAGCCTTCGTTGTGCCTGATCAACGGTCTAGGATATCCCTTTGATCAACG
The DNA here is from genome assembly GCA_010110895.2 of Picea sitchensis. Lineage (NCBI taxonomy): Eukaryota > Viridiplantae > Streptophyta > Pinopsida > Pinales > Pinaceae > Picea > Picea sitchensis. The sequence goes on along the minus strand of SNQJ01S0027323.1, from coordinate 164,870 downwards.
ACTCAGATTAATTCGCAATTTCACATATCGTGAGTTTTAGAGGTTAGGTCACTCCTTCCTTTGACCTCTCAGTCAGCGAAATGTTGATCTGTAACCATGTGTCCTTCCCAAAGATGGATGGTCCTCCTGCTTTCAGGATTTCGGGGTTTTCTACTTCAAAGGTTAAAGTTCCTTTGATCTTTGATTTCCCGGTCTACGAAACTCTGAAATGGAGTCTTTTTTGATGTGTCTGTTTCAGGATTTCGGCATTTCACATTTCACAACTTTGGGACTCCTGTGATGAAGAGTCTCGACTCTTGACTCATCCAACTTTCGGTATCCGAAACTCTGAAATCGAGATTAAGTTGTGGTTTTATGTGCCTGTTTTTGGATTTTGGCGTTTCGCATTTTGCAACTTCGGGACTCCTGTGATGAAGAGTCTCGACTCTTGACTCCTCCAACTCCCGGTATCTAAAACTTTGAAATGGAGTTTACGCTTCTGATCTTTCCATGCGATCATCGTTGCGCTGTTGTTCTTGCCACTTTCTCTTGTTAATCATCGTCGGGCTGAGCTTACCATTAATGAAAAACAAATACTTTGTCGTCTGTCTGCCCGTAATAAATATGCCAACAAATACACCATTCATCAGGCACATAAAAACATCGAGTGCATTTGACAACCCAAACAACACCATTGTGAACTTGTAATGACCATACCTTGTTCTAAAGGCGATCTTGCTGATGTCTTCGTACTTTTTCCTTAACTAGTGATATCTCGAACTGAGTTCTATATTTGAAAATATCTTCACATCCTTCAACTGATCGAAGAGGTCATCAATCCTCGACAAAGGATACTTGTTATTTATAGTCACTTTGTTCAATTGTTTGAAATCGATACACAATATCAATGTTCCATCCTTCTTATTCACAAACAGGACGGGAGCACCTCAAGGTGACACACTTGGGTGTATATACCCCTTCTTGAAAAGATATTCAAGCTGCAATTGCAGTTCTTTGAGCTCTATCGTACTCATTCTGTAAGGAGATTTCGACATTGGTGTTGCTCCAGGCATCAAGTTTACAGAGAAATCAATATCTCTCTTCGGGGGTAATCCGGGTACCTCTTGAAATACATCTTCAAACTATTTTAGTACCGCATGATCTCCAATAATTGACACCTTATCCTTAGGTGTTTCCTCCACATGGTCTACAAATAATTGACAACCTTTTCTGTAGCACTTCTTCAGCTGCATTGTTGAGATTTCTCTAATAGAAACAACTTTGGGAATTCCTTGGACTATTTTCTGATTCCCTTCCTCATCCAGGAAAGTGAATGCCTTGTTACGAAAATCCAAGATGGCATGGTGTTGGTCCAACCAGTCCATCCCAATCAGATAGTCATAAGACCCTAAAGGAAGAATATTAAATTCAACCTTTGTGCTCAGTCCCTTCATATCCACTGGACATGACTTAACTAAATCAATGACTTTTCTCTTGGTTCATGTAGCTAGTTGCACTAACGAAGACTTTTCATGTTTGCTTCTTGACAAATGAAAAATTTCCACCACTCTAAGATCTGCATAACTATGCCTAGCCCCTGAATCAATTAAAATAGTAAATGGTTGGTTGTTAATCATACCTTCTACTTCAATCAATGTGCGACTGAAATTCAGCTTGCTTGTTGTCGAGGGCTGCATAGATCCTTGGCATTCTACTGCCCATGTCCTCCACTGTTTCAGCTTGCTTGTTGTCGAGGGCTGCATAGATCCTTGGCATTCTACTGCCCATGTCCTCCACTGTTTCAGCTTGCTGAACATTATGGACATCTCTCACTCTGCCATTTTTGTGGGAACAATCTCTGTACTTATGGTTTCCCTGACAGCCCCAACACTGAATGGGCGTCTGTCTTGGACTTTGTTCCCCTACATCATCCATTCTTAGCTCTCTAAACTATGGTTATCCTTGAGGATTGTTTCTGAAAAAGGGAGGTTTGTTTCCCTTCTACCTCTGCTCTTTCTTAAACTTCTTCTGGTCATCCCAAGCCTTCCAAAAGGTAGGCCTTTCTCTTTATTGTTCGTATAAGAATTTATCTCTTCTTATCATTTCTTCCATGGTATTGGGGCCATCATACTGGATCTTATCCCCAATGGAAGATGGAAATCCACTCAAATACCTTTGAATCTTGACAGTTTCCTCTTTGATTTAGCAATTCCAAAAAACTACAATCATACTCATCAATGGTCGTGCTACCTAGCTTGAGTTCAAAGAACTCCTTCATCTTTCTGTCATAATATCTCTTAGTCAAATACTTCTTCTCAAAATACCTCTTGAATTATTTCCAAGTGATATATTTCTCTATAATTTGCATCACCTGCACAAGTTGATCCCACCACATGGATGCTTTTCCTTTCAGTTGATACATCACAATTCTTCCTTCCACATGAGAGGAATAATTATGTAGTTGGAAGTATTTCCTCATACCAAGCAACCATGTTTCGATGTCTTCCTCCTTCTGATGTTCTCCATCAAATGTAGAAGGCTTAATCTTGTTCATATCTCCTTTCAATTCATCCACTCCATATCTCATGTGCTTTCTGGTAGGGCATGGGCTTGAACTACTATGTGTCCTTCTCTTGGAGCGACCTTAGGAGTGATGATGGTGTCTACCCACACTCCTTGACCTTCTTCCCTCAGAATTTTGGTGGCTCCCTATTCTTCTCGAGTCACTCTCCTTATCCAACTTCTTTTCTATCCTCTCCAAACTCTTTAACAACTTTATGTTAAATTCACCTTGTTTTTCCTAAGCTTTTTTAGCTTTCTGCTATCTGCTCGGCGAGTTTGGGTATCTTTTTTCAATCCTTCAATGATCTTCCTCATGTCTCCTTCCTTATCTATCTCTTCTCCATGGCCATTGGAGTTCGATCCTTCAACTCCCAAATGAACATCCATTCCTTTTGCTTCGTCCTCAGAATTGGAAGCGGTCCATGCCCTTTCCATTTATTTTGCACTCAATGGAAATTCTATTCGATTCTAGCGCTTGTTGAACTTTTGCATCACAATGTGCAGACAACCGGAATTTGTCAGGTCATTATTCCTTAACAAATCCCACAACATTCATAAACAACTTGATTCAAGAAAGTGTTCAGTTTCCATGAATTTTCTGAGCTATGCTTGGCTCTGTAGTGCACTCAGGCCTTAGCCCTTTTCTCTCAGTTTTCCAACTCCACGCGACCATGGTCATGACCAAGCACTAGGTCTCAAGGTTCTCTAATCGGGACTTTGGGGTTTCAGGATTTCGGTCCTAGAGGCTCTCACACTCGCTTCCCTCTCCAACTCCCGACTTTCGAACTTCCGACCTTTCTAGCCACTGGGCCCACAACATCACTGTCACCAACCATGGTGGTGACACGTGTTGCTCTTAAGAAGGCCCACGTTACCTTAGGCGATGCCCTCCAGCCCCATTGTGTCTACTTTTTTCTTCAGGATCCACTGGCACGTGGCACACATCCCATGTATCCACATCCATCTTAGTGACGTCAGCCCGACTCACTACTTCGACTCTTCGGGATTTCACGATTTCAGGCTTCGAGAGTTTGTGCATCGGCACATCCCACTTCTCCCGACAACCAAACTCCCAAAATTACCCTCCGCTCTTCTTCTCGATCCAACGGATGAGATCTTTTTCCCAGATGTACGGTGTAGATATTCTCAGGGTTTCAAAGTTTCGGGTTTTGGGGGTTTGTGCCTCAGCACACCCCACTTTTCCTGACAACCGAACTCCCGAAAGGCTTCTCGGATATCCTCCTGGCACCTTCTCTGGATCTAACGGTCGTAAATGTTTTTCCCTTCTTTCCGAACAGATTCCACGGCTCCAATGCCCCAAGTGTTGAGCACCCTCTCTCTCTCTGGTCAAATACCACACCAGCTGCGGTTTTATTTTACCATTACCCCTCTTGAGCTTCATACACGACCAAGAAATCCGTTGGCACTCAAAAACATTCTAAGGTTCGAAATTAGTCCTCCAGACACAAATTCCTCTCGAAACCTTGGGTCCAAAGACCATTTATCCGGCCCATCCAGACTCAGTGTTGAAACCTTGGGCTCTGATACCATATTGTAACGTCCTTGACCATCAACCCACTTGTCGGGCAACGCTACTACACAGAAACATTCTCATACTTATGTAGTATGCATTTAAATGAAGTTAAATGACTTAACACAGAGTAAACATATAATTACTGCTAACATACAAAATTAATGGAATTAACAATAAATATCATTGCAACGAAATACATGATAATATTGCAAGCATCACAGACATGCATTCTTATCGAAATTAAACACATGCATATACTTATCTTTGAAACTGTAGTAACTCCACCAACCACGTGCAGACCTTCCACGAACCTCCCAGCCTTAGACCACTCTTCTCATCACGCTCAACAGTGGGTCACCCCCAAGCTGGGACTAAGCTCCACCCAAGGCAAGGGAATCCTAGACTAGGCTGAGGTTACAGAAAAACTGCACAGAGAAATCAAAAGGATTCTCTCCAGGAGCCTTCTTACGCCCACTACTCACGGACTCTCATTTCCCACATGCATGTTCCACCCAGGAGTATACACCTTCACAAGAGCAGTCCATCGGTGCTTCACCTCCTCTCTGGTCTTGGAAACAGACCATATCAAGAATTATCAGATCTCCGTAGATGGTGCTGGACTCTCTCTGGAAGAAAACCACTCCCCCAACAAACTCCCTCACTTGGAGAGAGTTTCTCACAGTTCTGACAACCTACCTCTTCTACCACGGGCTTGACAACCTGGTTCTTCCACCAGTTTCCAATTAATTTTTTGCAAGTTTAGGACGACAACAACAACAATAACTTGGGTTAACTCACAGGTGACATCGGCAATAGGAAAACAAGGGGTGGAAACAGGAAACAACAACATGCCACTAAAACACAACATGGTTCAGGTAACATCCGTTTGCAGGATGCATGACAAGCAATTCACGCAGAGGTCAAACAAAGACTAAATATTTCAGGCAGAGGATGTATCGGCTTCTCAAGAAAACATCACAGGCTTTGAGTTTCAGAGCTGCATGAGGCTTACAGAACTCATATGTTGAGATCCCTCAGTTCAGACAACCGATGGATGAATGGAGGATGAACCCCCATCATGGTTCAATTATTGGGTTAAATTGCATGTGCCTGGGTCAACACATGTCGCCCATGAGGCTGCATGCACTCCATCATCATGCGTTCCCTTTGGCACACGTTCCCCCTTCCAAGAACTTAGGATAAAAACATGCATTTCACATAGCTTTTGGAATAATAATAAATTATTATTCCCAAGGACTTAAGCCCCTTAACTTAGCCCCTAAGCTCAACACTTAGCCTCTCTTTCCAACCTTTCAACCCCTTTTCCCTTACCCAACTTGTGGAAGCTTAGTCCCCTATCCCTCTTTCTTCGTGGTCAGTTTGCACGCAGTGATGTTTAATCTTTATTAATGTTATGCATATTACATATACAAAAACAGGCTCCTGGCCTTTAACACTTAGGCTCCCCGGCCTAATAAACACATAAGCCCACCAGCTTATCAATACTCGGCTAACCAGCCTACAAAACATGATTTACAATTCATAAACATGATTACAACAGGGCTCCTCCTTGGGGATATTACAATAGCTATCGATATGGTTGTTGACCACCTATTACTTGATGGTGGACCAAAAATTTGCCATTTTTTTCCAAAGTTTTATATTACAAAAGATTTTATTTTTATTTTTATTTTTAAATTATTTAAAATCATTTTGTTGAAATCTGGCTAGTTATTAAAACCAACCCGTTATTGCCACACTGGGGACGAGAAACAAATGTTGTTGAAGGCTCCATGTGAATATGAGATTTCACACGTAGACCACATTTCGAACCCCAAGGCAATATATGTGCACAGTTCAAACCCCAAGACAATATTTGTGCCAACTGGGTATTGAATTTGATATAGGCCAATTTTTTCCCTTTTTTTCGGCTCCACCCAACAACCTGATCTACCTGCCCACGTTCACACTCTAGATGTGTGAATTGGAATGGTTGGTGTCGCTGATCAATATCACATAGGGTTTGGGACAACCAACAATCAAATTTAACTTATAAATTACCTACAAATCGATCTAATGAAACATTGTATAGCCTATGATAACATTTATTAACAAGCAATTAAGAGAGACGTGACAACTGAGCAATTACACCAAATTTGATCGGTACACTTTCAAATAACCTAAGATATGACAACCAATTATACATGAGTAAATTCCTATGAAATAGCATCACGATCTTCAATCTCGTTCAAATATGTTGGACAAATTTCAATTCCAAATAAACAATGAAATCATAACCATCGACAGGTGGAGGAACGAGTAGTCGAGGTTTTATTAATTTAAATTGGGTTGGATAGGAAGGCATCTACATCAATCGTCTCTTACTAAAACTTAACAAGTCAAGATCAAGACCACAATCCATCACAAAGAGATATATAGGTAAATTAAGCATTGTGTGCAGTCTGGGTTGTCACGTTCCGACAATAATGATTACAATGGTGAGTTACAAGAAGGTGTCATTATAACATAATGCATCCTTTCCAAAGACAAACATACAAAGGATAGTCTAAACACTTCTTATAATATCCAGAGCACCTAATGCCTCACTGGAGCATCCATGTTTACATAATGATAATGCTGTTATGCAATGGGGGCAGGTGATGTTATTATGCAACCTTGTTTAAGGTGGTGGTGTATATGACAAACACATACCTAAAAACATGAAGTGCACATGGAAAAAGTGATTCGATAATGTATGATTAGTATATATCAAATTTCATTTAAGTTTATATTTATATGTTATTGAATATTATAAGCTTTTGTTGCTTGTAAATTGACATAAGCCTTTGCATGGCACATCCCTGGGCATGGTAGCACTCATTGTGCCGAAATTCAATCACTTTTTGACCTAATATCTATTAGATTACTCTTTTATCGAGCTCGTTTATGGTGGGGCCTGTGCCTTCATGGATAGTTAAAGTACCTAAGAAATGGAACGACGAGGGTGGGGCACACTAGCATTTGTGTATTGGTATATTGGTTTATGGGTTATCCTTGTAAATTGATTGAATGAATATATATCCTAAATCACCTTATTATCGCAACTATGTGATCTTATGTGACTCACCGAACAATTGCATCCTTTAGTAGACCTTAGCACATTCCAATGAAGATCTTTATTACTTCATGGCATGCTCAATGAGATCCTACCAAGAAAGTATTAGTTAAAGAACTGATATTCATAAGAGAACATCTCTAAATGATTCAGTAACAAAATGTGTGTCCTAACAACCTCTTGGGTAGCAATCTAGAAACTAGTGCATAGTTAAATTTTTGTTGTAATGAAGAATAATAGGGATTTTCATGGAATGACATTAAAAAATTCACACTTGTACTTAATATTTTTGTGCGTTCCAACTAGAAAAACCATCACAACAATCCCTCTTTACTTATATGAAACAAATATTAGATGTACTAAAATAATATGCAAAGGAACAGGTATATTAGAAACGTGGATATTAGAGCATAGAGAAGTGAAGGAGTAATAGCCAAAAAGATAACGAGATGGATCTATCACTGAGGTTGTTTTCTTTGTTTCCTTTTCTGGATGAAGGGAAGTAGGGATTGGCATTGGGTAAACAACTTGCTATAGAATTGGCTCTGACTCTTATACCTTTTCTCTTGGATGTTGTACTCGTTCAAAATCGATTCACTTAAGGCGAAATGGGGAATGCAAAAAACATCAACATAATGGAGTTAACTAATCAAGGTATTTATTTTTGTTTAGTGTCAAAGCTGAATAGATTTTATATGGTATAAATTGGGGTTTTGTGAATGGTCATTGCTTACTATGTACATAAAGTATTCTACTGTAATGAATATATACTTCAAAAAATTATGTTGGCAAGAAGTATCTATGTTCGAATAGGATAGAACAATGGCTAAACTTAATTTGGTATGAATTTGACTTTCTCATATGTTGTGAGTGAGTTGACCTTGTGCAGAAAGACTTCTAAAACAAGAACAAAGTCAAAGAAGAAGCATAAATCAAGTTCAGAATATGTTTTCAGGTGCATTTAGAGTGATCTGAGCATTGAAGGAAGCTTCTTGATTTGAACCTTGAAAGAAGGTAAGATGGTAGAAGGTAAGATGTAAGTGAGCTCCTACTCTTAGCTCCAAAATAATTGGATTATTATTCATTGTTGTGTAGTGATAGTTGTGGGAAGAGGAAGATGAGGCAGTGAGGTGGAAAGGAAGATGAGGCGATGAGGATATGGCATTTCACAACGCGGTAGTCTTAATCACTGACATTTGACAATGCAGAAGTATTAATACAAGCGGTATTATCAAGAATATCATCGCCACTTAAAGTTTATAATAAACTAAAAACTTAGGTTATAAGATTGCATTGTATCCGAGCTCTATTAAAGAACTAAGAAACACTTTCAATTAAGTTATAATAAACTCAGAACTTAAGTTATCTCATATAGGAAGCCAAAAATAAAACAATGGGAAGAGTAAAGCCTACAACATGACCTCAAATCTATCTTCCAATGAGATTGCAAAGATTAAGGTTTTTAAATATATATAAAAACAATTGAGTTTGTTATCTCAAACATTAGAGATTGACAAAAAATTTATGGTCAAATATCCAACTAATATGAAGTCAATTATGAATGGAATGCTATAGTCCCTGCAATGGCCTTCGACACCGACTAATAAATGTTTTTTTATAAAATGTTAATCTCATATATATATATATAAAGTAAATGATTTTGATTAAATAAAACCTTTACATTCATTACCAATTGGTTTTAAATTTCTTTTATTGCATTTTATATAACCCTCACAAGCAAGTAAAATAAAATTTATTAATTTTAAAAAATTATTATCAAATTAAGACAATGTTAAAATTATACAAAACTTAGTCCTCATAGTGTAGATTAGTTGGTGAGGGAGTGCATTGTTAAGACACTCTATAAGTGAAGTCATCGGTTCAAAACCTCTGGGGACACCTCAAATCCAGCCATGTTAAAGGTTGGTGCGGTCCAGACCGAGTGCGATCTCCGGGTGATTTTGACGACTTAGATGCCCCTGGGTCATGGCATCTCAACCACAGGCCAACACCACAAGTTAGAAATATTTAACTAACAAAAACAAATACAAAACTTGTTCTCTTCGTTAAAATTATTTTTAAATAAAATTTGAAAACCAAAACTAAGATTGCATATCCAAGTAACTTAAACATTATAAATTAGGGTTGCATTTTTAAGTAGTTAAATCTCGGTATACCACATAAAAATATTGAATCCAATCAATTTTATCCAAGGCACCCACTATCATTGCAATGACGTACTTGATATCAAATTAAATGATTCCATCCATTGAGCTTAAGTCCTCTGATAATTAAGTTACTTTGTCATACTTTGAAGCATTTCCTTGCGTGTAACACTCCACTTTTTTTTATATCATCATAATGATTATATAATAGAATAAAATATGTTTATTTACATTCATTAATGGTCTTGCAGGATATATGGAAGTGATTACATTATTTTATAGGGCATGCTGAACAAAGATAATCACAATAGTAGTGATTCGTTGTACAAATATTGCATTTCTTTGAATCCATGTTATCAACCTCTAGCCACCTCGCAATTTTGATATTGTATTGGATCAATGGCTTGTATTCTATTCTAGAATTTATATGGGGAATACTTGCATTAAGTAATTCTATTGATTCATGTAAATAAAATTCCAAAGTCTTTGGCTAAAAAATTCTGGCTTTTGTTCTTGAAACTATAATAGTATAAAAGATTGTTGATTAATTACTATTTAATTATAATTATAAAAACCACAATATGGTGATTAGGAAGATAAATATATTCTAAATATATAGTTTCCTGATATTATGTTTTAGTATTTTGATCTTAGACATTTTCTATAGGAAGTATAGTAAAAGCTATTGTGGCTCTCGTTTTGTACAAATGAAAAATAGTTAGACTGTATGTTAGTATAGTTAAATCACAACCTGATTTTGATAGTATGATATAGACTGATTTTTGTCTCTATAAACAACTATTATATGAGATTTCATGCAAAGATTTTAAATAAATATATTTTCCAATTCCTTAAAAATAATAAAAAAAATATGGTTCTTAGTGTGGAGGAAAATGCATAAAAGATAGACAAATGGTACTTTATCTCTACTACTATATCTTTGCATTCCATAATGGATATAGGGAATGATTATATTATGTAGTTCAACTAATTCATGTAAATAGAATGATTGGATGAGTTTGGCCAAAGAATTGTGGATTTTCAATTTAAAGTATAATTATAAAAAAGATGAATACATAATTATTATTTAACTATGGTGACAAAAACCAAAATATGTCTCTCTTACTATTGAGGAGCATGCATAAAAGAAAAACAAATGGTACCCTATCACTATTACTCTATCTTCACATATTTTCTCAATAGTGGTGTACATGCAAACAATAAAATTGGATTAAATATTCATTTAATTTCTTCAATACCCTAAATTAGATTGCCTACTAATGTAAGTTTGAGCCAAACATACAATGGTCTCTATNATAACTAGGGGAATCGGTAGCAATGACAGTGTCGTACTTGCGTGACACAGGGTCGAATCCTGCCGACTGCCTTATAACCTTTAGGGAGAATCTCACCACCCGCAAGCATGCCTCCGGATAAATTGGGGTGAGTATCGAAATTGATACCTCTTTTTACATATTTTCTTCCATTTACATGACACTTGCCAATCGGTCTACATCCCTACGGGATGGTTAAAAATATTATTGTTTGGCTTAATAATATTAATTAATTGGATTATCTCGTTTTCTTAAGAGTTATTAAACAAATTTTAAGAGAGTTCAAACAAATTTGTCTTCAAAATGCTAAATGACAATGCCTACTAGTCTAAGTTTGAACCAAATTTACAATGGTTCCTTATATTTAGTTTAAAATATTATTGTTTGGCTTAATAATATTAAGTAATTAGACTGCCTTGTTTATTTAAGAGTTATCAAGGGTGGCAGGTGAGAGGGGAGTCATTGTCGATCCCAAAGGAAAAATAGAAGCAACCTACACATGGGGCCTATGGAAGGCATCTAATAATCAAGTTGAATCATATGCCTTGCTACAAGGATTGTATCTAGTGGTTGACCTTCAAATCCATTCCTAGAGTGTAGTAGGATATTTGAGTGCAATAATCAATTAGATGATCTCGAAGGCTCTTCCAATTTATTATACTCTTGCATTAATCTTAGTCTGGGCTCATAAGGATGTTGGCAAGTTCCAACAATTATCATTCCATCAGGTTTTGAGGGAGAATAATCAATTAGCATATGTGTATGCCAGTGAGGTTTTCAAGCTAAAAGATGTAGTTATTAGGATGAATGAGACTATAAGGAAACAAACCATACCATAATCAGTGTACAATGAATCCAATGGAGTGATGTGCTACATTAAATATCTTCATGTCAACCAAATATGGGCTTCCTTTCTAATGCATGGTTAGTTACTTCAATGATATTGGGGTACTCCTTCAAATACTATAATTCATGGAGTATCATGAACTTGAAGAAGATATGGTTGATAATTACTATCCTGGTGGGATAATGGATTCATGGAGAGGTAGATGTTTTATGAATTTTGGGTTTTGACTTATGATTTTTTGTCACCGATTGAAACAAGAAGTTGGAGGTCTTGTGGTTTTGTGTTGGTTTAGACTGGTAAGTCACAACCCTAGTGGCCTCTCCAGTGGAACTTTTCATTCGTCTCTATTTCTATGTTTTTTCATCATTAAAGGAATTTATCAGTCGATATCTAGGTCATGTTCATCTAGAGTGGTATGTGTTATAGAAAATTTTGTCTCATGCAATGTAGATAATGATTGGAGGTGGCTCAGCCTATTAGGGGGTCTAGGGATTTCTATCTTTCATACATGTATTCAATCTAATCTGGGAATTTTTGAAGAAAATTTTGTGGGAAAAAATCATCTCATTGGGTCTCTTCTTCTCTATTTTCCATTGGTCTTAGCCTGGAATTTTGGTTTTTTGTTTGGTTTGGGGTCTAATCTTTTTTTTTTTTTCAATGTATCACAAGAACCTGCAAAAAGTAAGAAGGATGTTGAGGAACCATGAAGGGAAAAATTAGAGAAATAGGACCTCCCTCTTCTCAATCATTGCAAAGGTTCATGACAATGAGCATCATGTTGTCTCTCAATTTGCTTCAATTATGGGCACATTAGTACAATATAAACATTAGATAGCCACTTTAGAGGCATAATGTAGAATGTTGAGGAATATGGTTGTGATTCTGAGTAAGGGAGCACAATCAAGGAATTCAAGCCAAAGAATGTCAATCAATTCAACCCGTAGGGAATTAAAGGTGTTGGACATGGTGTTGGAATTAATGTCAAAGGATACCAATATGGTCAATATTGGACATAGTGTATGCTATTGGAATTGATGGAAAGAGGATAAATATGGTCACTGAGAACTTGATTAATGTTTATGTATTCATATCAATATCCTAGCAAACGTTTAAGTTGAATTATGTTACTGGAATCCATTCACAGAAGAAGCAATTGAACAAAAGTTAAGGACTTGTTCACTCCATAAAGATATCATTGGAAGACCTTTACAATGAAAACTCAAAAATAAGTTAATGTGCTCTAAATACAAGAAGAAGGGGTCAAATCTGGTGCTTCAATAGAATACAACAGGTGTCAAGGATCTGGTATAAAAATCTCAGCAAGTTTCCTTCAAAGAACATCTTGTACTATCCACCTCGCACATTTTCTTGGGAAAATTCCTGCACAATGATTAGTTGGGCATGTTCTGCACAAAACCCATGTCGTAGAATTTTAAAATTCATTTCCGTTGCTCCAAAATCTTCGTACTAAAATCACTGTCTGATTTGGACACCTTTTTATATTAAAATCAATTAATAAACAAAAAATTCAACATTTGTGTTAGTTAAAGGAAGTGGTGCAATGTTTTGTTATTAAAAAGACACATTGGTTTATTTTCTCTTTTACAAAAAGACACATTGTTTCAATATCATATACCTCTTGAGAGACGATTATATAAACAGAGAAAAATGATAAGATGGAAAGTGTCTATGCAATCTACATCAGAGGATCAAAAGAAGGCGTAGATTCCAAGAAAGAAATTGTAAACATTTTATGCATTGAGGATGGTAGGGAGGAGCTCGGGAGGATTGTTGTCCTTTGCAGGTTAAAACTTGTTTCATAAGGAAGTTGGTGCTCTGAAACAGGGGAGTTGGTGCTTCCTAGTGTTGGTGCTCTAAAACGAGGAGATTGGTGTCTCCTTGAGTTGGTGCTCATTAGAAGAGAGATTGGTGTTTCTCACACAATTGTAACTTGTACATGTTATTGTTATATTTAAATTTTTGTATTCAGTACGTTCTTGTTGATCAAATTTTATGATTAATTAATTTTTTAATTAATAATTGTTAAAATTTTAAAAGAAGAAGCAATACTAATTCGCCCCCCTCTCAGTATTGTCCAATATTTCAACAATTGGTATTAGAGTGAGTGCCTTCTCCATAGTTTAACAACTGGAAGGTAGATTCTGAAGATATCAAATGGATCACCAAGAAGTAATGTCCTACAGATCACCATTGTTTAAAGGAAATGATTATGCTTTCTGGAGTATAAGAATGAAAATCTATCTGATGGCCCTTGGTTGTGATGTCTGGAAATATGTTGAAAATGATTACACTTCTCCATCTACTCCACCTACTAACACTGCTGCAAAGAAGCTCTGCAATGGCAATTCAAGAGTTATTAATTTTATTCTTCGAGGATTAGCAAATCCTATATTTGTAAAAGTGATGCATTGTAAAGCAACAAAGGAAATTTGGGATAAACTGAAAATCATCTATGAAGGAGATGGAAAGGTCAAGCAAGCTAAACTTCAAACACATAAAGGGAAGTTTGAGATTCTGAAGATAAAAGAGGAAGAAAACATTACAAAATATTTTCAAAGAGTGGATGAAATAGTCAATTCAATTAAAGCATTGGGAGAAGAGCTAAAAGACAAGATTGTTGTCCAAAAGGTGTTGATATCATTACCAATGAGATATGATGTCAAGTTATCTACCTTGGAAGATCAAGAAGACCTTGACAACCTTACAATGGTTGAACTTCATGGGATTCTTATAGCATATGAAATGAGAATCAGATAAGAAAAATCATAAAAAAGGGAAACAACCTTCAAAGAATCAAAAGCAACAAGGAACCATAAGCATGTTCCAAATGAAAATAACTCAGATATATCAGATGAAAAAGAGGCCAACTTTATAAGAAAACTCAAGAAAGGGTCTGGAAAATACAAAGGGAAGTTACCTTTCAAATGCTTCATCTGTGGAAAAATTGGACACTTTGCTAACAAATGTCCCTCTCCCAAAGAAGAAGATGATTATGATGAAGAATCTTACAATCCGAAATACCATAGAAAAGGAAAAACCAAAAACAAAAATAAGAAGACCTTTTACACCAAAGAGGACAACAGTTCATCTGAAGAAAGTGAAGATGAAGAGTCACAACATCTATTTATGGGTATGGAAACCCAAGATAATCTTTCTAAAAATACTTTTGAGATTGAAGAAAACTCTGAGGATAATGGAGAAGTAGAGATAGAAGTAGACCTAATCAGTGCTTTGGATGAACTTAGAAATTATAAAAAGAAGAACAAGTTACTAAGGGGGAAACTGCTAGAATTTGAAGAAGCACAACAAGCACAACAATTAAGAGAAAATGAAGTTTCAAAAACCATCAAAGAATCATAGCAAATCATGATTGACTTGAAGAATCAACTTCGAGAAGCCAAGATAAATGAGGAAGTCTTGATTAAACAACTCAATAAAAAATAACAATATTATAAGAAGCTACATACTGAAATTATTCAACTAAAGATGGAACGTGAGAAAGGAAACAACCAATCAATATTTGAGAATAATTCCAAAATATTGAACGACATTCTTAATAGTCAAATATCACCAAACGATAAGACAATACTAGGATATGATCAAGATTCAACCTCTGCCAAACATAATACTGACAAACAACCAATCAATTATGCATATGCTCTTAGAAGCCCCTTAAAAAGGGAAGATAACAAGGGGAAGATGTTACCATTAAAGAGTGTTCCTAATAAACTGAAATCAACACCCCCTACAAAAGAAAAAGAAGACAAAAAGAACATAGTGACCAGAAGGACACCCCCTAATAGATATCAACATATCTTTCTTGGATATTTCTACTCTTGCAATAATTTTGGACATAAAAGCAATGCATTGTAAAGCCTATAGAAAGTACAATCCTAAAAATGTCCAAAGATATAAAAAAACAAGAATAATGCAGAGAAAATAAACTATAATTCATTCTCTCCTTACAAGATTACAATGTTGAATGTCACAAGTGCAACAAATATGGTCATAAAGCCAGTGAATGTAGATTGCCAATGCAATCCTTGAAGACAACAATTCCCAACAATAAAGATAAAAAGATATGGAAATAAAAACATGTAGAAGAAAAGGTAACAGAATGTCAAGTAACCATGTATGCCAAGAACAAAAAGTGTCAATGGNAATGCAATCCTTGAAGACAACAATTCCCAACAATAAAGATAAAAAGATATGGAAATAAAAACATGTAGAAGAAAAGGTAACAGAATGTCAAGTAACCATGTATGCCAAGAACAAAAAGTGTCAATGGTATATTGATAGTGGATACTCTAAACATATGGTAGGAGATAAAAGCAAATTTCTCAATCTGACAAAGAAGGAAAAAGGAAGTGTCACATTTGGAGATAATGTATCTATCAGAATACTTGGAAAATGCATAATCACTTTGGGAAACAAGAAAAATAAAGAAAAAAATGTGCTATTAGTTGAAAATATGAAGCCTAATCTTCTAAGTGTAAGCCAAACTTGTGATCAAGGACATATACTCATTTTTTACTCCTAGAAATGTGAAATCGGGAAGGAAGGATCAAGAAAATTAGTATCTATTGCACCAAGAACCTCACGTAATGTATATATTTTAGATATTAAAGAAGAAGAAGAATTATACATGAGTCAAGTAGATGAAAGTTGGTTGTGGAACAAAAGAATGGGACACTTGAGCTTTGACATTCTGATCAAATTTTGTAGAAAAGAAGCAGTGAAGGACATGCCAAAGATTATAAAACCTTCTGACCATGTTTATAAGCATTGCCAACTTGAGAAGTAGATGAAAGTTAGATTCAAGGCAAAAGAATATTCTACATCAAGACCCTTGGAGCTTGTTCACACTGACCTCTATGGACCTACTAGGACTAGAAGTATACAAGGAGAACATTGCTTCATTGATTATTGATGACTATACAAGGATGGCCTGGGTATACTTCCTCAGATAAAAATCAGAGGCATTTGAAATTTTTAAGGCATTCAAAGCTTACGTGGAGAATGAGACATATCTCAAGGTGTATCGTCTGAGGTTAGACAATGGAGGGGAATTTACCTCTAACGAATTCAATAAGTTTTGTGAAGATCATGGAATCAAGAGACAATTTTTCAGCTCCAAGAACTCCTCAACAAAATGGAGTTGTTGAAAGGAAAAATAGAATTGTTCAAGAGGTTGCAAGAACAATGTTGAATGAAGCCAAACTTCCAGATAAGTTTTGGAGAGATGCAATATATACAACAGTTCACATACTCAACCAAGAACAACTTAGAGTTAACCATGAAAAGACACCTTATGAGATATGGTTTGGCAAACCAACGTCATTCAAACACTTCAGAGTCTTTGGGAGCAAATGCTATATTAAGAGCGATGATGATAACGTAGGAAAATTTGATTCCAGATCATATGAGGGGATATTTCTTGGTTACTCACAAAAAAAAAAGACTTGCATATGCTATAATATAAGATTTCACAAAATAGTGGAAAGTGCAAGTGTAAAAGTGGATGATCTAAAATTGAGAAAAAACAAATATCAAGATAAATAAAAAATTGATGAATGGAGAAGAACTAGTGATGAAGAAGAAGATGGTGAATCACATGAAGAAGAAGATGGTGAATCATAAAGTGAAGAAGATGTTGAAGAACTACAAGAGAATGAACCACAAACTGATGAAGAAAAGGATGAGGAAGAAACACCCTTGCCAAAAGCTCCATCAAAAAGAGTTCAAAACAATCACCCTGAAAGCCAAATCATAGGGGATAAAAGTGCGGGAGTAGAAACTAGAAGAAAACATACATTTGAATCAGAATAGACAATGCTTTCTCTGGTAGAACCCAAATCGTTTTCAGAAGCCAACAAGAATGAATATTATATAAAGGCAATGAATAAAGAACTTGACCAAATAGAGAAAAATCAGACCTGGGAACTGGTCCCAAGACCATAAGACAAAAATATGATAGGGACCAAGTGGATTTTCAAGAATAAACTTAATGAAAATGGACATATTATAAAGAATAAATACATATTATCATGCAATGGATATGCCCAAGTTGAAGGAATTGACTTTGAAGAGACATTTACCCCAGTGGAAAAATTAGAAGCTATCAAAATGTTTTTGGAATTTGCATGCTTCAAAAACTTTAAAATCTATCAGATGGATGTCAAGTTAGCATTTATAAATGGAACCTTAGAGGAAGAAGTCTATTTAGAACAACATGAAAGAAAAAAGTTGACAGAAAATCAAGATTATGTATGTAAACTAAAAAAGGCTTTGTATGGTCTTAAACAAGCTCCTAGAGCATGGTTCTCAAGGCTTGATAACTATCTACAACAACAAGGATACAAGAGAGGGACTACTGACAACAACCTATATATCAAAATTGAAGAACAAACTATGATTTTTGTTATGGTATATGTGGATGATATCATTTTCGGAAGTAATTTGACTATACTGAGCAAACGATTTTCTACAAAAATACATAAAGGATTTGAGATGTCTATTTTCGATGTGTTATCGCACAAGTTGTAGGTTGGTAAAAGGATGACCCAACCACTAATATGGTGATAGCTATGGGACACTATACCCAATGTCACCATGATATAGGTCTCAAACTTCAAGGGTGACTAGGTCACTCTTGGGAGGCAATCCCGGTGACCCTAGAGGGAAAGGGGTGTGAGAATGGAAATGAAAAGAATGAAGCCCCTAAAGGTCAATATCCTATATGGAAATGGAAGGTTGATAATGAGTCTTATGTTTTCTTGAGGTTTCCAAAGCCTTGGATGAATTTTTGAGAAATTAGTACATGCTCGAGACACAATGAAAACCATTATGCAATGTAATATGTTAGTTGGATTAGCAAGTTAGGCTTGATGTACCTAATTTGCAACAACAGATAACAATGTATATCAACAAAGAAAAAAGTATTAGGTTTTCTAACAAGTTGCTAAAATTCCAATGGAATGTGCTTGAAATAAAGTAGATAAACACTAGAGAATTTCATGATCTATAGCATGAGACTTGGCAATGAGTTATGGTTGTCACAAAAGATGTATGAAGAAGTATTTTGCAGCCTTATGGTTTATAAAACTTGTTGTGACAGCAGTGAATCTAGCCACCAAAATAAAAAAAGAAACCACCCAAAATTTGTATTTAACCAAGTAGAATAAAGTGGCAAACTTTTAGAAAATATTGACGATAGAAAGGTAAGTTATGAGCAAAGTTATGTTTAGGGTTATTTGTGAGATATTAGGGTTATAATAGTTAGGGTTTTTGCATCCTTATGTCTGTAGGGTTAGTTGCTAACAACAACAATAATTTTTTGGAGAAAGAGGACGCCTCAAGGAGGCAAGGATGCAAGTAGCATCAAGTACACAAACCAAGTGAGAGAGCTTCAAAAAGTGAAATTGTCATGTTTACCAATGCACATATTTTATATCTCCAATGCAAACTTGAAAATTGATCAGTTCCTTACTATTGTGTTTATGGGGTCAAGAGAAAGAGCTAGGGATACTAGATCTTTGGGGGTATACATCCTCTTATTCCCCAAGGCAAGTAACCTAGCTAGGGTTTGAAATTAAGGGGTGTATATCCTTATACTTCCTTAACCAAAGCCTTTGCAAATAATTTTAAAGATTAACAATTATGGTGGAAACTAGGATAGGGTTTTATGTGCTTATACTCCCTATATACAGTATTAGCCAAAACAACCTTAACTTTATTTACCAATGATAATAACAAAGTAAAGGACCATACCAAATCCAAGAAAATCCTTTAACATGCCAATGTAAACCACCACAATAAGTTATAAGTGAACTCCAAGAGATAGCGCATCATCATCATCATCATCACCATAATCAAAGAAACCATTCCGTAGCACAAGAGAGAAGAAGAACTCCAAAGGTAGCAAAAGCTTCAGTTCTTAGCTCTTCACAATGGAAAAGTTATGTTTTAAAATGAGATCTTATGATCTCTATTTACACAAAATGTCGCTAGAATGTTTTGTCCGCATAAATTTAGGGTAAACCACAGTACTAGGGGTAAACAACAATAACATTTCCCCTTTACACAAATAATACTAAACAATTCATATTTAAATTCTACTTTTTGCACAAAAGAAATCCCTAAGGGTGACGTCACCCCTTTAGGAGGGCCGTTTTGGCACTTTTAGGCCAAACATCGAGTTGGATATGGTAGGTTTGGGCCTCCAAAGGATGTGTGTCTCCAATCCAAACCTTTTCTTCATGATTCAAGGGTTTCTTCCTTCAAAACGTGCCATGTGTAGTCATCACTACCTCAAGCCCCTCAAGCATGACGCCAAGCTTCCAAAAGATGAAGTTTTACCTCTTCTAGGAAAAACGTTTGGAATGTGAGGTCTAGGTCATGTCTCTCAAGTCATATTATAGGCCTCCAAAGGTACATTCCTCTCATCTGGCATGTAGGCCCTTGGCATCTAACTTGTGGGATTCAATCCCCATGGGAGCCCAAGATGGGCTTGTTCCTCCAAAATTGTCCACCAACTAGGTCCTGCAAAGACAAATAAGCACGCCCTCCAAGGGTCTCAACTCAAAATACCATGATGAGTAAATCAAATCAATAAATGAACCACCTAAGCATGTGCATCAAATATTACCCACCATGTGAAACAAGTAAGTTCTCAAAGACATTATGCAACTTTCAAAGCTTAGATATGGGAGGGTTGACGAGGTGTCCTATTGGGTAGATCTTCCCTAGGTCAAGGAGTGTTTCCCAAGTGATCCCTCTATAAGCCATGTAAAGTGGATGAAGTGGTTAAGGATCAAGATTCAATGGGCATTGGGTTCATGGCATAGAAGGGGTTGTAGTGTCTCATTCATGGGTTCCTCTATAGAGGGTGTGTGACACCTTCGTTTGCAAATGCAATTTTTCCAAGCCCATCATTTTTCCATTCTTTGTTTCTTTCATGTTTTAAGGATGAGTTTAAGGCCGTTGTCTTGACATGGTGTCCATATAATGACAGTGTCACTCATAAATACCTTGCAGAAATGAGAAGGTTGGCTTGTTATGAGACCCCATTTCTCTCAGTCATGCAATTGAGAGCCACTACCCTGGCTTGGTGGACATATGATGGTAATTCCATACCACTATATACCTATGATCGTGATAAGTCGACTTGTGATGAGACCTCCTATCCTCCAACTAACCCCCTAAGCATTCTATCATTTATTCTTGTGGGTCCCCCTTTTCTTACAAAGAAGTGTTTCAGTTCTTTCTTGGGGGATCCCTAGGCGAAGCATCTGGAAGGTTTATATATATATAGGCTTTTAAATTTTATCCAACAACAATCTCTTTGGGCCTTCAACCCCTTATTCCCATAGAATGAGGGACACCCCCTTCTTGGGTCAATACACCCCAAAATCCCAAGAGACAAGGAAATGAGAGTTTTAAGTGATGGAAAGTGGTAAGTATGGTTGGGAGAAATAAAATGGATCTTCAAGGGAGTTTTTAGTAGCAACCCCATTCCCGATGAATACCACTTACTAGGGCACAATGTCAACCACCAAGGTGAAACATAGAAAAAATCATAATATCCAAGCATATGTCATGAAATCTAAAGTAGTCTAAGATACAAGATACTCAAATGCCTCAAATATTGAAATGACACTCACCATAATAGTTGAATTGTACCTCATGGAGAAAGGCCCAGTGCCTCTCAAAAGCTATCTAGTGTGGTGGATGCCATCTGAAAATTCGGATCTATGTGGTAGCGAGAAGGGTCTCCATCTGCACAAGAGGATAATGTTGGTCATGTAGTCTCTCGGCACTCCATATATGCAACATGTGGGCCTCTAGATGTAATATCCTTAGTTATCCAACAAAATAAGGATAACATGATGAACTAACATTCTTCTTGGGTTTACAAGTTACTCAAACAGACAAAGGGATATTCATTTCCCAAACCAAATATATCAAAGAAATGCTAAATAAATTTCAAATGGAAAATTGCAAACCTATGAGCACTCCCATGGTTACATGATGCAAACTAAGCTTAGATTATGATTTACCAAAGATAGACCAAACCNAATAGCAACACGACCTGATATCATACAAGTTGTAGGAATAATAGAAAATTTTCAATTTGCACCTAAAGAGACTCATTTGAAGGAAGTAAAAAGGATATTAAGATATCTAAGAGATCCCTTGGATTTTGGATTATGGTAACCAAAAAAAAAAAAGATTTTACATTAAATGCATATATTGATGAAGATTGGGCTAGTAGTGTGGATGATAGGAAGAGCACCAGTGGAGGAGCATTCTTCCTAGAAAAGTGTCTAGTATCATGGCTAAGTAAGAAGCAAACATCTATATCATTGTCAATAGCAAAAGCTGAATATATTGTTGTTGCCACCTGTTGCACTCAAGTAATTTGGATGAAACAAACCCTATAAGACCTATAAGTAAAGTATGATCATCCAATTCTTCTTAACTGTGACAATACTAGTGCCATAAACATTTCTAAGAATCATGATATGCACTAACAAACCAAGCATATCCCAATCAAATTTCATTTTTTAAGGGTACAAGTTTCTCAAAAATTTATTAGAATGGAATATGTGGATACTACATAACAGATTGCAGATATATTCACAAAACTTTTACCCATGAGTTCTTTTGAATACCTTAGATAGAAATTTGGGGTAATATCCATATCTAATTGAATTGCACAGGTTTCATCAGAGGATGAGTACATGGACAGGGGGAGTATAACCTTTGGGGGAGAAAAAAAAAAAAAACCTTCTGTCATTGTTGTCAAAGGGGGAGGAGAAACAGTAAAACCTCATTAAAAAATAAGGGGTTTTTATTGTGTTGCCATCAATGCCAAAGGGGGAGAATGTTGGACATAGCGTTGGCATTGATGTCAAAGGATACCAATATGGTCAATATTGGACATAGTGTATTGTTTTGGCATTGATGGAAAGAGGATAAATATGGTCACCGAGAACTTGATTAATGTTTATATATTCATATCAGTATCCCAGCAAACGTTTATGTTGAATTATGTTACTGGCATCCATTCATAGAAGAATCAATTGAATAGAAGTGAAGGGCTTGTTCACTCCATGAAGATATCATTGGAAGACCTTTACAATGGAACCTCAAAAATAAGTTATTGTGCTCTAAATACAAGAAGAAAGGGTCAAATATGGTGCTTCAATAGAATACATTAGGTGTCAAGTATCTGTTATAAAAATCTCAACAAGTTTCCTTCAAAGAACCTTTTGTACCGTCCACCTCACACATTTTCAGGGGAAACTACACATGAGTTGGCTAATTGGGCATGTTTTGCACAAAGCCCATGTCATAGAATTTTAAAATTTGTTTCCGTCACTCCAGAATTTTCGTACAAAAATCACTGTTTGATTTGGATGCCTTTTTAAATTAAAATCAATTATTAAACAGAAAATTTAGCATTTGTGTTAATTAAATGAAGAGGTGCATTGTTTTATTATTAAAAAGACACAATAGTTCATTTTCTCTTTTACAAAAAGACACATTGTTTCAATATCATATACCTCTTGAGAGACTATATAAACAAAGACAAATGGTAAGAAGGAAAGTGTCTTTACAGTCTACTTCAAAAGATCAAAAGGAGCAGAGTCCAAGGAAGAAACTGTAAAATTTTTATGCAGTGAGGGTGGTAGGGAGGAGCTCGGGAGGATTGCAATCATCTCCAAATTTAAGTCTATTTCACAAGGGAGTTGGTGCTTCCTATAGTTAGTGCTCCGAAACAAGGGAGTTTGTGCTTCCTAGAGTTGGTTCTATGAAACTAGGGGATTGTTGTCTCCTTGAGTTGGTGCTACGAAGAAGAGAGTTTGGTGTCTCTCACACAATTGTAACTTTTACTTTTTATTGTTATATCTAAATTTATGTATTCAGTACATTGTTTTTTATCAATTGTTGTGATTAAT
>SNQJ01S0027323.1:107090-135114 GCA_010110895.2 Picea sitchensis | reverse complement strand
AACATGTGTGCTTTGAATATTATTTGTAAGAACTTGTAATCTTTTAGCCAAATTAGCATTGATGAAATTATGTTTTATATTAGGGTTTATAGAAACAATAACATTTTCTTGTTGAATACATCCACGAACCTATAATATGAAGTTGTCACATGAAAATAAGTCCATAGTAATATTCTTATCCTTCTTCATAATACGAGATCACCTATTTATAAATATTTTTTGATATTCTTCTTCTGAAAGATCCTTAGTCTCTTTACAGTTAACTCCATCCCACCATATGCGAGCATCATCCTTTAAATTCATCCATACCCAAGATCGCCACAAGTTTCCCCATAATGAATTTATATATTTTTTATGTATTATTCAATACTAGGACCATCATATTTTCCATTAAAATACATCTTGCTTTCCATAACCCAAAAATAGAACAAGGGTTTTAAAGAAAAATCATTAACTTTGCAAAGGAGCTCCTTTATGTAGTTAGGGTTTGACGCTGAAATTGTAAAATGACCATAACTTTAGTTATTTTTCTTGGATTGGCTATCATTACCCCAATTATGAAATGCCACAAGTTATCTAGATTTAATGGCATCAATTTGGCTGAAATATGTGCATCCTATCAAAATATATCCAATCTTTGAAATTCATGTCCATCACAAAAAAAACCTAAAAAATGCAAATTTTGTATCAATCATATCTGCACTTTCCATACTTCATTTTGGACGATTTTTTTTTGTTTTTGAAATTGGGTATTTTTTAAAGAGGAATTCAATTCTTGAGATGTATTTTGCAAATTCTTCACAGAAATTTTCGGAAATCAATGCAAATTTCGTCGTCTTCCTTTTTCTATCAAAAATCTGCAAAAAGAAAAAAAATATCCCACTTTGTGCCCAAAAATGATCCCACTTCATGCCCAAGAAAGAGCCCTAATGCCACTTTGAGTTAAATGGGAAGGAATATCATGTTTGTAGGATTAAGAAAGTCTTGTATGGACTCAAGAAGGCACCAAGAGCATGGTATTTCAGGATTGATGGATATATGTGGAGTATGGGCTTCCCCAAAACCGAAACAGATCCTAACTTATACTACATATTTATTGGGATTGATCTGCTTGTTTCAATGCTAGATGTAGATGAGTTATTTCTTATAAGGTGCAAATAAGCTCATTGTAGGCTGTAAAGAATACATGGAAGTTGAGTTCGAGATGAAGGACATCGACATGATGCATTACTTATTGGGTTTGGAGGTTTGGTAGAGACTAGGGGAGATTTTCCTTGGGTAGGGTAAGTATGCAATTGAGATCATAAAGAGGTTTCAGATGGAGGACTACAAACCTATGGCCACATGCATGATCACTAATCTGAAGAAGGTGACAACTTCAAATTTAGAGTTGGTGGATCCCACATTGTATAGGAAACTATTAGGTTCCTTGATGTGTGTTGTCAACATCGGGCTAGATATATTTTTTGCAGTGAGAACCTTCAGTCATATCATGGAGGAGCCAAGGCAGGAGCATTGGATAGAAACAAAACATGTGCTAAGGTATTTCAGGGGCACCATGGACTATGGTCTGAGATATATTGGAGATGGTGAAGTGAATTTGCAAAGGTATATAGACTCAGACTGGGCAGGAAGTGCAGCAGACAGAAAGAGCACCTCAGGGTGTTTCTTTAGATTGGGATCAACAATGATATCCCAGTTTAATAGGAAGAATAATTTCATGGCTCTTAGCTCAGAAGAGGTGGAATACATGGAAACCAATACTACTAGTTTTGAGAACATCTAGCTTCGCAGGATTGTTTGATTAAGTTGGACCCCATAGTCATGCACTGTGATAATCATAGTTGTATCAAAATCTTTGAGAATATAGTGTTTCATGATAGGCCCAAGCATATAGAGATCATATATCACATCATATGGGACAAGATTCAGAAGGGAGCAGTGAAGCTTTAGTATATTCCACTAGAAGGAAAATGCCCTCTAGTGGAGGTTTTTGCAGATGCCCCTATAAAAATATCCCCAAAATCCGTTTATAGCGGATGATACTAGCAGAGGTTTTAGTGGATGTTTTTATGCTGGTGCTTTTGTAAGTCCATAACGCACCGATGTGTTTTATACAACAGGCGCATCGGTGCCCTCAAAACTAGCGCACAATAGAAGGGTTATTTCAAATAAAGAAAAATATTATACGATGCACTACGAAAAGAATGATGCACAGAGAAATAATGACACATCCTAATAACGTTCTTTTAAAAATCTCATATGCGCCAAGTAACACTGGAAGCACTGGTGTGCTATTAGTAGAGTGCAACGTTATATGGTTAAATAAACAATATTTACGCACCAATGTAGGATTGTGTCAAAAAATATATTTTGGTGCACTCCATTGTATCATGCGCACCGGTGCACACTAGTGCTCCAATATGGAGTATCGTGTTACGGTTAATTTCCAAATTTACGCGGTGCTCTATGTAAAATTGGTCGCATCGGGGGCATCTATTATTATACTTCATCATGTCATGCTTAAACAAAACATTTCACGCCATTTTATTTTTTCAAAAAATGTACGACAATGTGATATGTAGTAGTAAATGCACCAGTGCGCACGCATGCCCAAAAATACACGCATTGTGCTAGGAATGTTGTTTTAAAAAAATATAAACGATGTGCTCATTAAGCATGTATGCCCCAGTGCGGTTGTTCCTCTGGCATGCCAGAACAAGGTTTTATAAAAAAACATCACCAACAATAAAAATCATTTTTACCATTTTCAATGTTGTAGAGATCAAAATCACCGATGCAACCTTTGCCTATCTGAAGTGCCCTTCCATCGGTGCTTTCCTTGCTTGCCTTCCTTTCGTCTGTTGCTCAGTGCATGAATTTCNTTTTTTTTTTTTTTTAGTACGTCGCAACCATTCCTCTCCAACGACAAAATGTTCAGGTAATGTCCTTGTTTCTTCATAACTTAAGTTTTCATTGGATTAAAATTTAAAATTGAGTGAAATTTTAAGTGTAAAATAAATAAATAAATAACTACGCGGTGTGTTCGAATTTCTCGGCTCGCACCACCTACGGTGCGACCTGTAAATTTACAGGCTGCACCACGTACCTAATTACCTTTCTCAGCAGTGCGTTTGTAAACAGAAATGCACTGGCGTGTCTGTTTAACGACGCACCGAAGAAAATCATATAATTGGTGGGGCGGTGCGTCAAAGTATAGGTAACACACCGGGTTGTTAAAGTACATGACGCTCCACCCCTATCATATATAATTATTACGTCGTGCATTGGTAAACGTGCACACGAGGGCATTCATGTTTACCAAACGCACCGCCGAGAAAAGTAACATTGTGTTGCGGTGCACCCTGTAAATGTTTTGGTGGCACCGTATGCAGTGCGATAGTAATGACCGGAATGCACCGGAAAAAAATTCATACTCAAAAATTTGGAAAATTTATGTGACGGTGCGTTGATGTTCGTTACACGCACCGGTGTGTGTAGTGAATATATACGCACCATGTTTTTTCTAATTTCTAAATAATTGTTTACGTGCGCTAAGATTTTAATTTGTTTTTTGGTTTAAGCAAAGTGTAGGATAAATGTAACGCACCAGGGCATATTTGTTGTAGTGCAGCGCCCTTGTGCGGTATTGTTTTCCAATGCACCACATAACATAATAGAACACATTTTTTTCGGTGCGTTACTTTACACTGACGCACCGTGAATGGTGTTCACAATATATATACGCATTGTTCACAGTGCATGACTGTTTTTTGGGCGCACTGGTAATGCAATTAACTCATTTTTTGAAGGAAGTTATTTTTCCGTATTTATAGATAAATTTACCATTCAATACATTTTTTTTTATGTTTTATGTTTGAGTGAGGTTGATGTATTTCATATGTTAATCATGTAGATACGTGAGAGGATAGAGAAACAATAGAAACAGGAGTAGAGGGTGGTACTTTACAATGTTGTACGAGAATGGGAGGCGAGGGAGAGGGAGAGTGATTTGTACCCTCGTCCTATTACTGCAATGACTCATGTTCGCTTGAGGGATGTAGGTCTCCTTAAGTACTATTAGGAGGTTACATACCTTAAGGGGAACTCTGGGTTGTTGGTTGTAACATTCTTCTCTTGCGCACTGAGCAGACTTATTCTTTGAGGACACTTGCTCGCAAGTGATTCAGATTATTATACTATTAAAACACTGATTTTGATTATGAGGCGTTATGGGTTGATGTCATGTTGTTTTATTACATTGACATAGACAAGTGCTATTGACTCGGTTTTACTAAGTGTGAAGGATTTCAGACCTCGAGGGTGTAGAGGCATTGATGGAACCCCTTGGACTTTGGATCGAGTCGGGGAGTGAACTATTGGGGCTAATGATAGCTTGCCAACCAGACTCACATGTGAAGTAGAGGGGTCACGCACGACTACCAGAGATGTTGAGGGAGAGGTGTGGACAACAAGCCCTGCCACAATCTACTAGCACTCCCGTTGTGCCTCGAAATGTAGGTTAATGTTTACCTAGTTCGAGAGGACCCACGATGTCGTGAGGGCAGACTGCGACAGTCGCTCACGATGATTCTAAGGGGTGCGCAATAAGGTGGGGGCCTTATTCCTTAGAGGCCCTTAGTCTCCCACAAGTTCACCTGGAGGAGATTGACTCTAGGTTTTTTTTATGTCTACTAAGTCAGTCAAGAGGCGAGTGGCA
Organism: Picea sitchensis; assembly: GCA_010110895.2. Lineage (NCBI taxonomy): Eukaryota > Viridiplantae > Streptophyta > Pinopsida > Pinales > Pinaceae > Picea > Picea sitchensis. The sequence continues at coordinate 130,394 of SNQJ01S0027323.1, read as the reverse complement.
CCGTTGGAGCACGTGGTGCATCCTGAAGGGCACGTCGCGCAAGAAAAATGGAAAGAGGCGAGTGGCACCCTTGGAGCATGTAGTGCGTCATGAAGGGAATGTCGCGCAATGGAAACAGATGAGGCGAGTGGCACCCTTGGAGCACCTAGTGCATCCTGAAGGGCGCGTCACATTGTTAATGTAAATGAATGAACCTAGATGGCCTTAAGATGAATAATCGTGATAAGAAAATTTTAAAATAATTTCCCTAATAAATTGTTGCCCAGCACGAAAATTAAGGTCTAGGTCTAATCTTTGCTAGTGGTAAAATTTTACCTTTTTATAAATAATAATAATAATAATAATAAACCTATTAAAAATAATAAACCTATTAAAAATAATAATAATAATAATAATAATAATAAACCTATTAATAATAATAATAATAATAATAATAATAATAATAATAAAGACAATCTTCATTAACCTTGTGACAAGAAGGGGGCATGGATGATTTTAAGGATGGAAATTTATTTTAAAATGTAGAAACCTCGGCGAATCTTACTAATCCTTCATACGCCAACTATAAATGATTGGCGATATTTTTGTAAATATATTCAAATTTCTAAGGATTTTATATAGTTTTTATAATTTTTAGGCGATTTTTAGGGTAAAATAATTTTATCATATAGAATTTGGGTGAATCATTTTTAAAATAGCGAATCTCGTTTTTGGAAAAACCATGGAAAATTATCCCATGAGCGAAATTTAGCCCCTAAAATCATCCCTGGAAAGGGGTAAGCAATTAAAGTGTTTTATAAAAATMTTTTGGGATAAAAACTTAAAAAGGGGAATGATTGTTTTACTTTTATGCTAATTAAAATTTTAATTCATTAAAAAAGGGGGAAGAAGGGTAAGTTTTTGCACATGCCTTTTTGAGTTTAATTAAAAAGGGAAAAAGGGGAAATCTAAAATAATTAGGAAACTAGGAAAAACAGAAACCTTAAAAGAAAGGGGAAACACTAGGAAAAAGCAGTTAGTCCAACTTAGTAAGGTATATACCATTTAAGAACTTTCTAATTTAAACTGAACTAGAAAATTAATAATGGGGAAAGTCATTAAAACCTGTAAGGGAATTTGGGGACACCTAGGAGCGATTCTAGGAGTGACTCTAGGTGGGTGAGGGAAATAAGGGTAATTAATTAATTAAAGAAATTAATTTATGGAGGAATGAAGGGGATGGGTGACACTTGTATGGGGAGGATTTTTAGGAATTAATTTATTAAACATTAATTTAAATGGGATTTTGGGAAGGTAAAGGAGTTCAAAACTCTATATAATGGAGGGAGGAGAAGGAGGAATGATCTCTTCTATTTGTGTAACGTTACACTGCAGAAATCTATACTTGAGTAACTTAGCATGTGGGAGTTGGGTTACCCAGCTCGGTGAGGAGTGGTAGCTCAGCCTTGCGAGGCGAGCTGGGAGCTAGCTGATTCTTGGTTAGTGTTTGTGGCTCCTTTGTGGCTCGGGGGGCTAAGGGGGAAGAAGAGTACCCCTAGCATTGGCTGGGAGGTACCAGTGAAGTATCGTTGGTCGGTAAGCGGGAGTTGCATGGAGCGCATGAGACATCATCTCATAGCGGGCGTTCAGGCAACGATACGCTTTGTTTATTTTTGCATGGTAGATTGTAGTAGGATTTATGCTTTGGATCTGCATGTTTAATTGGGTAAGTAAATTGATTGTCTTAGTGTTCTAATTGATGATTGAATTTTTCCATAGCCTATAGCTCGATGATTGATTGACTCCCATGGCCTTCTATTCCCGACATGTCTTAACCACCTTGTGGTGTATTGATTTGTGAAGATTGTGGTTGTTTTTTCCTTTCGTCGCTAGCTCATCAGTCCTCGCCTGAGAAGTCGGCTAGGAGCCTGATCTACGATCATCACTTTGGCATTAATAGACCTATGGATCTCAACGCTCTTCTTTTGTGTGCATGGATGATGAGCGAAGGACATTCATGTCATCCCTCTACCTCCATTATTGTCCTTGGTTGATTGTTTGACTTGCGCCATCTAGCAAAGACCTCTGCGTATGGATTATCTTGCATCATTGTTGGTTCTTCTCTACACCTTGACTAATAGAATCCTTGCAATCATTTCAATGACTTTTCCCATTGGATCCTTATGTTTCTCTTACTGTTGTCTTCGTTCTATTGGTATTCTGGCAATGGAAAAAAGATTTGATTCCCTGTCTGCATTTTTTTATTTGGTATTCTGGAAATAGAAAAACGATTTGATTTCCTATCTGCATTTTTGTATTGGTATCCTGGAATGGAAAAACATTTTTATTGTTATTCATGTCTGTGTTGTATTGGTATTCTGGCAATGGAAAAACGATTTGATTCCATGTCTGCATTTTTATATTTGGTATCCTGGAAATGGAAAAACATTTTTTTTGTGATATTCATGTCTGTGTTGTATTGGTATCCTGGCAATGGAAAAACAAAATCATTTCCCTGTCTACATTTTTATTATTGGTATTCTGGTAAGGGAAGGACGTTTTGGTCATTCCTATATGTGTTTGCATTTGGCATTGAGGAAATGAAAAATGGAAACCACAATTTTTCTATTTAAAACGTGTTTGAGATTGCCGTTGAAGTGCCCACATTTTTTCTTTTAAAAGTTGACAGAGATTGTCGTTGAATTCCCATGTTTTTTCTTTTAAAAGTTGACAGAGACTGTTGTTGAAATGCCCACATTTTTGCTTTAAAAGTTGACAGATATTGTTGTTGAAATGCCCACGTTTTTGCTTTTAAAAGTTGACTGAGATTGTTGTTTAAATGCTCACGATTTTTCTTTTAAAATAAGATTGAGATTGTTGTTTAACTGCCCACGATTTTGCTTTTAAAATGAGACTGAGATTGCTGTTTAAATGCCCATGATTTTGCTTTTAAAATGAGACTGAGATTGTTGTTTAAATGCCCATGATTTTTCTTTTAAAATAAGACCGAGATTGTTGTTTAAATGCCCACGTTTTGCCTATTAAATGTGATTGAGTTTGATGTAAATAACCACGGATTTGCCCAAAAAAAAAGTTGTCTGAGTTCGTTGTTGAAGGTAACGAATTTTGTATTTAGAATGTTGACTGCGTTGATTGTTGAATGACCAAGAGTTGATCCTTCTGCAGTTTGTATTGTCTTCTTATTCTCCTTCAAGTTGAGTGTACCCAACCTTCTCACTGCCAAACATTAATTGCTACAACCATGTTATTGGTCATATTAATTGCTATGTAATTGCCATGTTAATTGCCACAACGATGGAAATTGCTACAATGATGTTAACAGTCAATAGTTCCCTTCTTAATGTTATAGACATCTAGTTATTTTTGGTACGGATATCTTAGATAGACGACATGCGTAATTTAATTTATTGCAAGTGTGATATTGTAGCATTTTACATTGATGTGGCTCATGTAGTTATATATTGTCATTTGATAGTTAGATGGTAATTTCGGGGATTACTTAGAATTACCCTTTTAGATGGTGATTAATGGTTAAATGAGTTTAGGAGTATTGACCAAAGTATATATTAATCTTGCTAAATTGAATTGTAGTTAATGATTAAATCATAATGCAGCATTGCCAAACTGATTCGTAATTGAGGTTATTTCGATTGAAATTAATGCTTGATTGTATTGTAGAATTGTCGATTGATTCGAAGGTGATGCTATTTAGATTGAAAGTAACGGATATGGTGTAAAGTAGAATGGCTGATTGGATTGTATTAATTGTTAATCAGTTGATAAGTTAAAGACTAAATTATAGTTTAGACTTGTTAAATTTCGATGGATACTCAATGTCAAAAACAATTTGTAACTGTTGACTAGTTTAGACTTGATGAATGGGTCGGGTGGTTGACGAAGCTGTGACTTCCTTGGTAGTCATCTTCTTATGTCTCATCGACCTTTTTTGTGGGGTGTGGGTATAGTATCCCTGCCAGTATTCGTCTCCTAGTGCGTTCGATTTTTCTAGAGTCCTTGGTCCAGATAGGATGTGTTGCGCCAAGGTTATTGAAGCATCTATCACCTGTGGACAACATGATTCTTGATGAGGGGATTATGGCGCACCCTATTTGGATAGTGGTGAATGATAACTTGGCTGGAGTCAGTGCCTTCCGTGTGAGTGTTGTCAAGTGTTGTAAGTTTGTTTTTGCGCACGGGTTGAACGCCTTCAGGCATTTGGTTCACGCGCCTTGAGGTTCTAGTATTTGTTCGTCAAGGTCGTTTTGTCGGGAGGGGGATGTTGTCCCTTGGATTGTAGGCGTCATCCTGTTGTGTCAGGAGGGTAGGCATTTCTCCTTGTTTTAATGGATGTTTCACCCCATTTCTCTTGTGCTAGTGCATTCAGTCATAGTTTCTTGTTTCCTGGATTGCATGCTTACATTCGTCGTCAGTGGTGAGGTAAATTGTTGTCATCATTGCCTTCTTACCCTAAAAACAAAAAAAAAATTGCACTTCTGCTTCTCTTGTAGTCGTAACAGAGGGGTCGTTACATATGGTATCAGAGCAGGTTCAACCCGCGACTTGGGATCACTACAGCTTTCGTTGATATGATTGATTATAATGTTGCTAATTAAGTTGACTTGTACTCATGCAATGGTAATCATGGTTAGAGGATGCCACAGAGGTGGACGATGGGGTGCTAGGGGAGGAGGCACGACGCCTCCAGTAGCATCCATGCCTGAGGGGTCTAACCCATAGGGAGATGAACAGGTTGTCGGGCAGGAGCAGATAGTAGTAGGTGATGTGGTCGGAATGATGAGATCTTTTCAGCGCATGTCTGAGGCATTGATCAACCATTTGGATAGAGATGAGGCTAGAGTGTCGGCACCCCCTGAGGGTCCACCGCATGCTCCGGTCAGTACTGGTAGCGTTCACCATGAGCTTGAGAAGATCAAATTTCCCAAGTTCTTTGGTGCCCTAGACGGCGCAACCACGGAGGCATGGTTGGCGAATATGGCGATGTGCTTTGCACTTTGCGACTATACCTCCAACATGAAGGTCCGCATGGCAGTATTTCAACTAAAGGGGAGCATTCTTCTATGGTGGAAGACGCTCCTACCACAGCTGAACATGGTCGTCGAAGATGTGTCGTGGGAACTGTTCGAGGAACGGTTTCAAGAGAGGTACCTATTAGAGGAATTCATTGAGCGCCAGCTCAATGAGTTCAACGCCTTTCGACAGGGTGGTCGTACGGTGCCCGTTTTATGGAGCTTCTTCAGTATGTTCGACACCTTAATACTGAGAAACTTAAGGTCAACAGGTTTTTGTTCGGTCTTATTGGAATCTTACGTGCAAAGGTTAGGATTCTGATGCCTCAAACCTTGCATGATGTCATCCAGAAGGCCCTCATAACAGAGGAGGAGCTTATTAGTGGGGTTTAGAGCAGGACTCCAGTGAGACCAGCAGGATAGGGGTCATCTAGTGCACAACATCATCAGACACTAGCTAGATATATGCCAGGATATCGTGGCTTCAAGAGGGGATCCACTTCCACTACACCTCGACGACCGACGCCTTAGCAGCGGACACCTTATCGGGGACCACAGTATCAACAACAATGTCGATCGCAACAACAACAGTTTAGGCCTATTCCGCAAAATAGACCAGGATTCTTGGTCGATGGGCCGTCATCTTCTACTTCAAGTATTAGGAGTACTGGACTGAAGAAGGGGTGTTTGACGTGTGGGGAGCCACACTACCAGTGCGACTGCCCAGTGGAGAGGACTAGAGCGTCTAGATCAGCTGGACCCACTACCGTGGGAGATATGGGCAAGGCCCATCAGATTCATGCAACGATGAATAACCGCCAGGCCGAGCACCAGTCGACTATGCTTGAGATGTCAGGTACCGTCGCTGACCAGACCCTTAGTATTTTGATAGATCTCGGTGCTACCGAGAGTTTCATTTTGGGTGCAGCGCTAAAAAGGATTAAGGTAAAGGTAGTTGAACAGGATGAGTTTAGCTTCGTAGAGATTGCTTAGGGATCCAAACAGAAGGTTGGAGGAAAGGTTACGGGCTATACCCTTAACCTAGGAGAGTTTGTCACCAGAGCCAACCTGTACGTCATGATCTTAGGAACTTATGATGTCATGATTGTTGTGGACTGGTTGGAATTGCATGAGGCGATACTCAACTGTAAGACGAAACAGTTGAGCTTGGTCGATGATGAGAGACAAAGACGTGTGATTGTAGGTCGGAACTAGGGAGTTTCCATGAGGTTCATCTCTTCCTTGCAGCTATGGAAGAGCATGCGCAAGGGATGCAAGATTTATGCGATCCTTGCATTAAACGAGAAGGGAGTAGCAGAAGGTCTAGAACGCCTTCTGGTGGTAAGAGAGTTTGTAGACGTCTTTTCAGAGGAGTTGCATGGGATGTCGCCAGAGAGGGAATTGGAGTTTACTATAGACCTAAAACCGGGGACTGAACTGATAGCTAGAACGCCTTATCGGATGTCGACCCCGGAGTTATAGGAGTTGAGAATGCAACTAAAAGAATTGTTGGACCTGGGACTGATACGTCCAAGTGTGTCACCGTGGGGTGCACTTGTTATTTTCATATGAAAGAAGGATGGTTTGGGGAGGCTATGCATTGACTACCATCAGTTGAACAAGTCAACGATCAAGAATCAATATCCGTTGTTGAGGATTGATGATATGTTTGATAAAATGAAGGGCGCGACGGTGTTCTCAAAGATCAATTTGTGATTAGGATACCACCAGTTACAGATTAAGGAGGATGACATCTCTAAGACCGCCTTTAAGATGAGGTTTGGAAATTACGAGTTTACTGCTTTACCGTTTGGACTGATGAACACCCCAGGGGTATTCATGAGTTTGATGAACGGGGTGTTCCGCGAGTACTTGGACAAGTTCGTCCAGGTATTCATTGACGATATTTGATTTAATCTCGGACGACGGAGGAGCATGACGAGCACTTGCACTTGGTACTACAGTGTTTGTGAGAGCACAAATTGTATGGGAAGTTGTCCAAATGCTCATTTTATCAATCAAGGATTCACTACTTGGGGCATGTCATCTCCGACAAAGGTATCATCGTGGATCCAGCAAAGGCCGAGGCTATTATGGAATGGCCTGCACCGAAGAATGTCTTGGAAGTGCGTAGCTTCATGGGTTAAGTAGGATACTATTGACGGTTCGTCAAGGGATTTTCAAAGATAGTAAATCCGATCACGGAATTGCAGAAGAAAAATCAGAAGTTTTTTTGGACCAAGAAATGCGTGGAAGCATTTCGGAGGCTCAAGGAGCCGTTGACAATAACAACGATACTAAAGGTCCTTGACATGGACGTGGACTTCTTGGTATGCACCGATGCATCCAAGGAAGGCTTAGGCGAAGTCTTGATGCAAGACGGACGAGTGATCACTTACATCTCGAGGAAACTGAGAATTCATGAGGAGAACTACGCGATGCACGATTTGGAGTTGTTAGCCATCATATATGCCTTGAAGGTTTGGAGACACTACCTTGTTGGACAAAAATTTGAACTAAAGACTGACCACTGTGGACTACAACACATCTTTATGCAAATCGACCTAAACGCGGAACAATGACATTGGTTGGAATTGCTTAGCGAGTACGACTTCGAGATTACTTACATAAAAGGAACAATGAACTGAGTGGCAGATGCATTGAGTCAGAGACCACGCATCTTTTAGGTGTTGCCTCTTCAGATGAATCTACGTGAAAAGATTCTAACTTTACAGCGTGATGATGATTGGTACAAAGAGTTCGAGGGTTTTATCGGACAAAACACAATGATGGTACCAAGATTTGAAGGATTTACGTTTGACGACGATGGATTAATGAGGTTTAAAAATTGGATTTACGTACCACCGAATGACGAGCTGAAGAGTTTGATCCTAAACGAGGCTCATAGAACAGTGTACATGGCTCACTCAGGAGTCACGAAGATGAGGGCCGACCTTAAACCCTTATTCTTCTGGAAGGGAATGAAGGCAAATATAGTCAACTATGTGGCCAAATGTCTAGAATGTTAGCAGGTAAAGTCTGAACATAGACATCCAACAGGATTACTACAACTACACGCTATTCCGAAATTGAAATGGGATGTTATTTCGATGGATTTTATTGTTGGATTTCCATTGAAGGCAAGGAGACATGACTCGATTTTCATAGTAGTAGACACTTTGACGAAGAGTGTTCACTTTATTCCTATGCATACAACGTATCAGGCACCTGACATAGCTAGAGTTTTCATCAGTGAGATTGTGAGGTTGCATGGCGTGCTTAAGAGTATTATATCCGATTGAGGATCGGTGTTTACTGGACGATTTTGGAAGAGTTTCCAAGAGGCCTTGGGAACCCAACTTAACTTTAGTACAACGTATCACCCAGAGACTGACGGGCAGACCGAACAAATGAACCAGACCTTGGAGGACATGTTGCGCATGTACATGATGGACCAAAAAAAGCGTTGGGAAGAATTCTTGCCACTGGTGGAATTCACTTATAACAACAGTTACCAAAGCACCATTAAGATGGCTCCTTTCGAGTTTCTTTTCGAGCGACCATGTCGGACACCTTTGAGTTGTGATTGGCTTGAGGATAGGGTCTTGGTGGGACTAGAAGCAATCCAATAAATGTAAGAGAAAATGAAAACAATAAGACAAAGGATTAAAGAAGCGCATAATCGACAGAAGAGTTATGTCAATGTGCACCGTGTCGACCATAGTTACGAGGTCAGTGATTGAGTCTTCTTGCGGGTTAAACTGTAAATGTGTTGAACCTGCACAAAACAGATCTAGCTAGAAAATACTACACACATTTGCAGAGAGAAATTAAGAAAGAAGAAGCAAGATTGAAAGAATGGAAGAATTATCATTAACCATATTCCACACTCAAAGAGTGAATAATTTACAATATATATAGGATAAATGAGTAACTAATGAGCCATAGTGGTGGTATAGATTGATATGGACACACACCAATAGTTACAAGAGTAAAATGCCACCTAGTCTAGTCTCTCAGGCAGTTACAGGAGTGAACTGCCACCTAGCTGAGTTAACTAGTCAACTAGTCTTCAGTTAACTGACTGAACAAAGAGTAGCGAGTTGGTGATGATCCCAATGTTGCATGGTGACAAAACTAATGCAACATCTAAATTCAACTGAACTAGTCAAACTAAAGTGTCAACTAAAAGAGAATATTCTCCAAGTGGAATATTCTCCTCTAAAATGTAGGAGACTGGATAATGACTAATTATGACTAATAAACAAGGAATAACCTTAGGAAAAATAAATCCAAGGTGTGTGTGAAGTAACTCCAACATAAACCGCATAAGAGTTCGATCAAGTTTGGAAAGGGATCTAAACTCTCGCCTAGGTTTGTGGTACCTTTCAAGATTGTGGGGAGAAAGGGGCTCATGGCCTATCGACTAGCCTTGCCTGATTCTTTGAGGCATATGCACGATGTTTTTCACGTATATGTTTTGAGAAATTATATTGGTGATCCTACACATGTTATTGACATGAGTTCCTTACAGGTATCGGACGAGGGGGCACTCATGGATGAGCCAATCCGCATCTTAGATCATCACGTTCGACAGCTACAACGTCGAATAGTAGATCAGGTCAAGGTCCAGTGGGACAACTATAGTCTGCACTCGGCGACCTGGGAGGACATATATGATATGCACCAACAATTTCCATTTTTTTTTGATAGATAGACTTATGATACTGTGATACACATTATTTCAGCACTTACTGTGAAACTTTGGGACGAATTTTGGACCACGAGGGGGTGTATGTAACATCCCTCTCTTGCGCACTGAGTGAACTTATTCTTTGAGGACACTTACTCGCAAGTGATCCGGATTATTATGCTATTAAAACATTGATTTTGATTATGAGGCGTTATGGGTTAATGTCATGTTGTTTTGCTGCATTGACATAGACATGTGCTATTGACTCGGTTTTACTGAGTGAGCAAGATTTTGGACCTCGAGGGTGCAGAGGCATTGATGGAACCCCTTGGACTTTGGATCGAGTTGGGGAGTGAACTATTGGGGATAACGATAGCTTTTCGACTAGACTCACATGTGGAGTAGATGGGTCACACACGAATACCATAGATGTTGAGGGAGAGGTGTGGATGGGAGCCCTTCCACAGCCTACTAGCACTCCCGCCATGGCTTGAAGTGTAGGTTAACATTTACCTAGTTCGAGAGGACCCACGATGCCATGAGGGCAGACTGCAGCATTCGCTCACGATGATTCTAAGGGGTGTGCAATAAGGCAGGGGGCTTATTCCTTAGAGGCCCTTAGTCTCCCACAAGTTCACATGGCGGATATTGACTCCAGGGGTTTTTTATGTCTACCAAGTCAGTTAAGAAGCGAGTGGCACCCTTCGAGCACGTGGTGTGTCCCGAAGGGCACTTCATGCAAGAAAAATGGAAAGAGGCAAGTGGCACCCTTGGAGCTCGTAGTGCGTCATGAAGGGCATGTCGCGCAAGGGAAACAAATGAGGCAAGTGGCGTCCTTAGAGCACCTGGTGTGTCCTGAAGGGCACGTCACATTGTTAATGATAAATGAATGAACCTAGATGGTCTTAGGACAAATAATCGTGATAAGAAATTTTTAAAACAATTTCCCTAATAAATTGTCGCCCAACACGAAAATTAAGGTCTAGGTCTAATCTTTGTCGGTGGTAAAATTTTACCTTTTTATAAAATAATAATAATAATAAAATAAAATAAATAATAAAGATAATCTTCATTAACCTTGTGACAAGAAGGGGGTAAGCAATTAAAGTGTTTTATAAAAATCTTTTGGGATAAAAAATTAAAAAGGGGAATGCTTGTTTTACTTTTATGCTAATTAAAAATTTAATTCATTAAAAAGGGGGGAAGAAGAGTAAGTTTCTGCACATGCCTTTTTGAGTTTAATTAAAAAGGGAAAAAGGGGAAATCTAAAATAATTAGGAAATTAGGAAAAACAGAAACCTTAAAAGAAAGGGGAAACACTAGGAAAAAGAAGTTAGTCCAACTTAGTAAGGTATCTACCATTTAAGAACTTTCTAATTTAAATTGAACTAGCAAATTAATAATGGGGAAAGTCACTAAAACCTATAAGGGAATTTGGGGACACCTAGGAGCGATTCTAGGCGGACTCTAGGTGGGTCCCCCACCGAACAACCTTGTTTCCAATCACCCACTTGAATAACTATACCTTCCCTAGATCACTTGCTTCATGAATTGCTTACTTGATACTGCACTATTTGCACTATCTTATCTTTTCGGGCCGACCGGGACCACATTTGATTCTTTCTTACAACACTCTAGGATCTTTAGATGCCTGCTGGAGGGAAATAAGAGTAATTAATTAATTAAAGAAATTAATTTATGGATGAATGAAGGGGATGGGTGACACTTGTACGGGGAGGATTTTCAGGAATTAATTTATTAAACATTAATTTACATGGGATTTTGGGAAGGTAAAGGAGTTCGAAACTCTATATAATGGACGGAGGAGAAGGAGGAAGGATCTCTTCTATTTGTGTAATGTTACGCTGCAAAAATATATACTTGAATGACTTAGCTTGTGGGATTTGGGATACCCAACTCGGTGAGGAGTGGTAGCTTAGCCTTGCGAGGCGAGCTGGGAGCTAGCTGATTCTTGGTTAGTGTGTGTGGCCCCTTTGCGGCTCGGGGGGCTAAGGGGGAAGAAGAGTACCCCTAGCATTGGTTGGGAGGTACCAGTGAAGTCTTGTCAGTCGGCAAGCATGAGTTGCATGGAGCGCGCGAGACATCATCTCAAAGCGGGCGATCAAGCAACGATACACTTTGTTTATTTTTGCATGGTAGATTGTAGTAGGATTGATGCTATGGTTTTGCATGTTTAATTGCGTAAGTAAATTGATTGTCTTAGCGTTCTAGTTGATAACTGAATTTTTCCATAGCCTATATCTTAATGATTGATTGACTCCCATGGCCTTCGATTCCCGGCATGTCTTGACCGCCCTGTGGTGTATTGATTTGTGAATATTGTGGTTGTTTTTGCCTTCCGTCCCTAGCTCATCAGTCCTCGCTTGAGCATTCAGCCAGGAGCCCGATCTACGGTCGTCGCTTCAGCATTAATAGACCTATGGATCTCAACGCCCTGCTTTTATGTGCATGGATGATGAGTGAAGGACGTTCCTGTCAGTCGTATACCTCCGTTATTGTCCTTGGTTGATTGTTTGACTTGTGCCATCTAGCAAAGACCTCTGCATGTGGATTATCTCGCGTCCTTGTTGGTTCTTCTCTGTGCCTTGACTAATAGAATCCCTGCGATCATTTCAATGAATTTTCCCATTGGATCCTTATGTTTCTCTTACTGTTGTCTGCGTTGTATAGGTATTCTAGCAATGGAAAAATGATTTGATTCCCTGTCTGCATTTTTTTATATGGTATTCTGGTAATGGAAAAACGATTTGATTTCATGTTTGCGTTTTTGTATTGGTATCCTGGAATGGAAAAACGTTTTTATTGTTATTCTTGTCTGCGTTGTATTGGTATTCTGGCAATGGAAACACGATTTGATTCCCTCTCTGCATTTTTATATTTGGTATCCTAGAAATGGAAAAACGTTGTTTTTGTGATATTCATGTCTGCATTGTATTGGTATCCTGGCAATGGAAAAACAAAATCATTTCCCTGTCTGCATTTTTATAATTGGTATTTTAGTAAGGGAAGGGAGTTTTGGTCATTCTTGTATGCGTTTGCATTTGGCATCCGGGCAATGAAAAAGGGAAACCACAAATTTTCCATTTAAAACATGTATGAGATTGCCGTTGAAGTGCCCACGTTTTTGCTTTTAAAAGTTGACAGAGATTGTCATCGAATGCCCACATATTTGCTTTTAAAAGTTGACAGAGATTGATGTTGAAATACCCACGTTTTTTCTTTTAAAAGTTGACAGAGATTGTTGTTGAAATGCCCACGTTTTTGCTTTTAAAAGTTGATTGAGATTGTTGTTTAAATGCCCATGATTTTGCTTTTAAAATAAGATCGAGATTGTTGTTTAACTGCCCATGATTTTGCTTTTAAAATTAGATTGAGATTGTTGTTTAAATGCCCACGATTTTGGTTTTAAAATGAGACTGAGATTGTTGTTTAAATGCCCGTGATTTTTCTTTTAAAATGAGACTGAGATTGTTGTTTAAATGCCCATGTTTTGCCTATTAAATGTGACCGAGTTTGATGTAAATAACCACGGATTTTCCCCAAAAAACAATTGACTGAGTTCGCTGTTGAAGGGAACGAATTTTCTATTTAGAATGTTGACTGCGTTGATTGTTGAATGACCACGAGTTGATCCTTCTGCAGTTTGTATTGTCTTCTTATTCTCCTTCAATTTGTGTGTACCTAGCCTTCTCACTACCAAACATTAATTGCTACAGCCATGTTATTGGTCAGATTAATTGCTATGTAACTTCCATGTTAATTGCCACAGCGATGTCAATTGCTACAACGATGTTAACAATCAATAGTTTCCTTCTTAATGTTATAGACAACTAGTTATTTTTAGTACGCATATCTTAGATAGACGACATGTGTAATTTAATTGATTACAAGTGTGATATTGTAGCATTTTACATTGATGTGGCTAATGTAGTTATATATTGTCATTTGATAGTTAGATGGTAATTTCCGGAATTACTTAGAATTACCCTTTTGGATGGTTATTAATGGTTAAATGAGTTTAGGAGTATTGACCAAAGTATACATTAATCTTGCTAAATTAAATTGTAGTTAATGATTAAATCATAATGCAACATTGCCGAACTGATTTGTAATTGAGGTTATTTCGATTGAAATTAATGCTTGATTGTATTTGCAAGATACCAGATATATAAAATATGCAGAACAGAAACAAAATGATAGAAATAACAGAATAACAGTGAAATATCCAGCATAATCTTCACAATACACAGAAATGATATACGAAATAGCAACAGAAATAGCACTTGAACAGAAANCAATCTTCATTAATCTTGTAACAAGAAGGGAGTAAGCAATTTAATTGATTCATAAAAATCTGTTGGGATAAAAATTAAAAAAAGGGGAAATAATTGTTTTATTATATTATGATAATTTAAAATTTATTAATTAAAAAGGGAAAAGGGAAAAAGTTAATTTTTACACCTGCGAAATTGAGTTATATATATATATATATAATGATGATAATCTTCATTTTTCTTGTAACAAGAAGGGAGTAAGCAATTTAATTGATTCATAAAAAAATGTTGGGATAAAAATTAAAAAAAGGGGAAATAATTGTTTTATTATATTATGATAATTTGAAATTTATTAATTAAAAAGGGAAAAGCGAAAAAGTTCATTTCTACACTTGCCAAATTGAGTTCTAAATGAAAAGGGGAAAGAGGGAAATCTAAAATAATTAGGAAACTAGGTAAAGAGGGAAACATAAAAAGAAAAGGGAAACACAAGGGAAAAAGCAAAAAGTCAAACTTAGTAAGGTATTTAGCATTTAAGAACTTTCTAAATTAACTCAACTAGTAAATTGGTAATGGGAAAAGTCATTAAAACTTGTAAGGGAATATGGGGACACCTAGGAGCGATTCTAGGATTGAATTTAGGTGGGTAAGGGAAATAGGGGTAATTAATTAATTAAAGAAATTAATTTATGGAGGAATGAAGGGGATGGGTGACACTTGTACGGGGAGGATTTTTAGGAATTAATTTAAGTGGGATTTTGGGAAGGTAAAGGAGTTCGAAACTCTATATAATGGAGGGAGGAGAAGGAGGAAGGATCTCTTCTGTTTTGCGTAACGTTACGCTGCATAAATATATACTTGACTGACTTAGCTTGTGGGAGTTGGGATACCCAGCTCAGTGAGGAGTGGTAGCTCGACCTTCCAAGGCGAGCTGGGAGCTAGCTGATTCTCTAGTTAGAGTGTGTGGCCACTTTGTGGATCGGGGGGCTAAGGGGGAAGAAGAGTACCCCTAGCGTTGGCTAAGAGGTACCGGTGAAGTGTCATCGGTTGGCAAACGAGAGTTGCACGGAGTGCGCAGGACATCAACTTAGAGCGGGTGATTGGGAAACGATACACCTTCTTTTATTTCTATGTGGTAGAATATTAGTATGATTAATGCTTTCATTTCTGTATGCTTAATCAAGTAAAGTATATGATAGTCTTAGTGTTCTAGTTGATGACTAAAATTTCCCATAGCCTTAGCTTGATGATTGATTGATTTCTCATGGCCTTTGATCCTTGCATGTCTTGACCTTCCTGAGGTTTTTGATTGCGATGATGGCGGTTTATTTTTTCCTTGATCCCTAGATCACCAGTCCGCGTTCGAGCAGTTGCCCAGGAGCCTGATCTACGGTCGTCGCTTCGGCGTTAATAAACCTATGGATCTCAATGCCCTGCTTTTCTGTGCGGGGATGATGGGTTAAGGATGTTCCTGTCAATCGTCTACCTTTGTTGTTGTCCTTGGCTGATTGGTTGTTTTGTGACTTCTAGCAAAAGTACCTCTGCGTATGGATTTATTGCGTCTGTGTTGGTTTATCCCTGTGTTCCTTTCAATGAATTATCCCATTGGATCCTTGTGTTCTCTTACTGCTGTCTACGTTTTTATATTGGTATCCTAGAATGTAAAAATTATTTAATTTCAGTTTGCGTTTTTGTAATGGTATTGTGGAAATGGAAAAACACTTTAATTTTTTAGTCTGCGTTTTTATATTTGGTACACTAGAATTGGATAAATGTTTTTTTGTGTTATTCCTATCTACGTGGTAATGGTATCCTGGAACGGAAAAACGATTTAATTTCTCTGTCTGCATTTTATATTTGGTATCATGGTAAGAAAAACAAAAACGTTTTGTTTTTCCTGTATGCGTTTGCATTTGGAATCCTGGAAATGAAAAAGGGAAACCACGTTTATTTTCATCCCTCTTTGCATTGTTTTTGTAGTTACCCGAGTGCGTTGGGCACAATGATTTTTCCATTGAATTGATGTCTGCATTTTCCTGTTATTGACCACAAGTTTGCCAGTGAAATGATGTCTGCGTTTTCTTGTTGAATGCCCCCGATTTTCCTTTTGAAAAGTGACTAATTTTGCTGGAGTGACCACGATTTTTGCTTTGAAATGCTTGACTAAGTTGTTGATAAAATGCCCACGAATTTTCTTTAAAACGCTTGACTGAGTTGTTGATAAAACACCCACGAATTTTCTTTAAATCGCTTGACTGAGTTGCTGATAAGACGCCCACGGATTTTCTTTAAAACGCTTGACTGAGTTGCTGATAAAATGACCACGATTTTTGCCAATTAAAAGTGACTGAGTTTGCTGTAAATAACCATGGATTTGCCGCAAAAAAGATTGACTGAGTGCACTGTTGAAGAGACACTCTTTTGCTATTTAGAATGATGACTGCGTTGTTGGAATGCCCACGATTTTTGCCAATTAACTGTGACTGAGTTTTACTGTTGGTGTGACCACGAGTTGCCTTAAATGTTGACTGCGTTGATTGTTGAATGACCACGAGTTGATCCTTCTGCAGATTATTTTGTCTTCTTATTCTCCTTCAATTTGAGTGTACCCAACATTCTCACTGCCAAACATTAATTGCTATAGCCATGTTATTGGTCAGATTAATTGCTATGTAACTGCCATGTTAATTGTCAGGCTAATTGCTACAGTAATGTCAAAGGACAACAGTTTCCTTCTTCTTATTAATTGCCACAACGATGTCAATTGCTACAATGTTGTTAACAGTCAATAGTTCCCTTCTTAATGTTACAAACATCTAGTTATTTTGGTACGATTATATTAGATAGATGGCATATGTAACTTAAATGATTACAAGTGTTATATTGTAGCATTTTACATTGATGTGGCTAATGTAGTTATAAATTGTCATTTGATGGTTAGATTGTAATTTCGGGGATTGACTTAGAATTACCCTTTTAGATGGTGATTAATGGTTAAATGAGTTTAGGAGTATTGACCAAATTATAGATTAATTTTTCTAAATTAAATTGTAGTTAATGATTAAATCATAATGCAGCATTGCCGAACTGATTTGTAATTGAGGTTATTTCGATTGAAATAAATGCCTGATTCTTATGTAGAATTGTCGATTGATTCGAAGGTTATGTTATTTAGATTTAAAGTAACGACTATGGTGTAAAGTAGAATAACTGATTGGTTTGTATTAATTGTTAATCAGTTGGTAAGTTAAAGACTAAATTATAATTTAGACTTGCTAAATTTCGATGGATATTCAATGTCGAAAACAATTTGTAACTGTTGACTAGTTTAGACTTGATGAATGGGTTGGGTGGTTGACAAAGCCGTGACTTCCTTGGTAGTCATCCTCTTTTGTCTCGTCGACCTTTTGTGTGGGGTATGGGTATAGTTTCCCTGTCAGTATTAGGCTCCTAGCGCGTCAGAGTTTTCTAGAGTCCTTGGTCCATATAGGATGTGTTGCGCCAAGGTGATTGACGCGTATATAACCTGGGGATGGCATGATTCCTGATGAGGGGATCATGGCTCACCCTATTTGGATAGCGGGAAATGATAACTTGGCCAGAGTCAATGCCTTCCGTGTGAGTGTTGTCGAGCATTGTAAGTTTGTTTTTGCGCACGGGTTGAACACCTTCATGCGTTTGGTTCGCGCGCCTTGAGGTTCTAGTCCTTGTTCATCAAGGTCGTTGTGTCAGGAGGGGGATGTTGTCTCTTGGCTTGTAGGCATGGTCCTGTTGTGTCGGGAAGGTAGTCATTTATCCTTATTTTAACACATGTTTCACCCCGTTTCTCCTGTGCTAGTGTGTTGAGTCATAGTTTCCTGTTGCCTGGACTGCATGCTTACGTTCATCGTTCGTAGTGAGGTAAAATGTTGTCATTGTCACCTTCTTGCCCTAAAAACAAAAAAAAAATTGCACTTCTGCTTCACTTGTAGTCGTAACGAAGGGGATGTTACATATGGTATCATAGCGAGTTTCAACCTGCGACTTGGGATCACTACGAATTTCGTTGATATGATTTGATTATAATGTTTCTAATTGAGTTGAATTGTATTCATGCAGGTAATCATGGTTAGAGGACATCGCGGAGGCAGACGACAGGGTTCTAGGGGAGGACGCGCGACGCCTCTAGAAGCATCCACGCCTGAGGGGTCTAACCCCCAGGGAGATGAACATGTTGTCGGGTAGGAGTAGATAGCGGTGGGTGATGTGGTTGGGCTGATGAGATCTTTTGTCTGAGGCACTGATAAGACGTTTGGACAAATTTTAGGCCAGCACCCCCTGAGGGTCCACCACGCGCTCCTGTCGGTACTGGTATGGATTGGTTGGAATCGCATGAGGCAATACTCAACTGTAATACCAAACGATTGAGCTTGGTCGATGATGAGGGAAAAAGATGAGTGATTGTAGGTTGGAACCAGGGAGTTTCCCTGAGGTTCATCTCTTCCTTACAACTACAGAAGAGAATGCACAAGGGGTGTAAGCTTTATGCGATCCTTGCATTAAATGAGAAGGGAGTAGCAGAAGGCCTATAACACCTTCTAGTGGTGAGAGAGTTTGCATACGTCTTTCCAGAGGAGTTACCTTGGATTCCGCCAGAGAGGGAATCAAAGTTTACTATAGACCTAAAACTGGGGACTGAACCGATAGTTAGGACGCCTTATCGGATGTCGACCCCAGAGTTATAGGAGTTGAGAATGCAATTGAAAGAATTGCTAGACCTAGGACTGATACATCCAAGTGTGTCACCATGGGGTGCGCCTGTTATTTTCATACGAAAGAAGGATGGGTCATGGAGGCTCTGTATTGACTGTTGTCAATTAAACAAGGCAACGATAAAGATTCAGTATCCATTGCCGAGGATAGATGATCTGTTTGATAAGATGAAGGGTGCGACGGTGTTCTCAAAGATCAATTTGCGATCAGGGTATCACCAGTTACAGATCAAGGAGGATGATGTCCCTAAGACTGCCTTTAAGACAAGGTTTGGACATTATGATTTTATTGTTTTACCATTTGGACTGACAAACGCCCCAGGGGTATTTATGAGTTTGATGAATGGGGTGTTCCTCGAGTACTTGGACAAGTTCGTCCAAGTATTCATTGACGATATTTTGATTTACTCTCGGACGATGGAGGAGCATGATGAGCACTTGCGCTTGGTACTATAGTGTCTGCGAGAGCACAAATTGTATGGGAAGTTGTCCAAATGCTAATTGTATCAATCGAAGATTCACTACTTAGGGAATGTCATCTCCGACGAAGGTATCGCCGTGGAGCCAACAAAGGTCGAGGATATTATGGAATGGCCTGCACCAACGAATGTCCCAAAAGTGCGTAGCTTCAAGGGTTTGGCAGGATACTATCGACGGTTCATCGAGGGATTTTTGAACATAGAAAATTCGATCACGGAATTGTAGAAGAAGAGAAAGAATTTTGTTTGGATCGAGAAATGCGTGAAAGATTTTAGGAGGCTCAAGGAGCTATTGAAAATGACACCAATACTAAAGGTCCTTGACATGGACGTTGACTTCTTGGTATGCACTGACACATCCAAGGAAGGCTTAGGCGGAGTCTTGATGCAAGATGGTCGAGTGATCGCTTACATCTAGAGGAAACTCAGAAGGCATGAAGAGAACTATGCGACGCATGATTCAGAGTTGTTAGCCATCGTTTATGCATTGAAGGTTTGGAGACACTACCTTGTTGGATGAAAATTTGAATTAAATATGGACCACTATGGACTACAACACATCTTTACGCAAAGTGACCTAAACGCACGACAATGACGTTGGTCGAAATTACTTAGCGAGTACGACTTTGAGATTACTTACATAAAATGAACAATGAACCGAGTGGCAGATGCATTGAGTCAGAGATGACACATCTTTTCGGTGTTGCCTCTTTAGACGAATCTATGTGATAAGATTATAACTTTACAACGTGACGATGACTGGTACAAAGAGGTCGAGGGTTTTATCGGACAAAACACAATGATGGTACCAAAATTTGAAGGATTTACGTTTCACGATGATGGATTATTGAGGTTTAAAAATTGGATTTACGTACCATCGAACGATGAGTTGAGGATGCTGATCCTAAGCGAGGCTCATAGAGCCGTATACATGGCTCACCCGGGAGTCATGAAGATGAGGGCAGACCTTAAACCCTTATTCTTCTGGAAGGGAATGAAGGAAGACATAGTCAACTATGTGTCCAGATGTCTAGAATGTCAGTAAGTAAAGGCTGAACATAGACACCCAATAGGATTACTACAACCACACGCTATTCTAGAATTGAAATGGGAGGTTATTTCGATGGATTTTAATGTTGGATTGCCACTGACGACAAGGAGACATTACTCGATTTTCGTAGTAGTAGACACTTTGATGAAGAGTGCTCACTTTATTCTTGTGCATATGACGTATCAGACACCTGACATAGCTAGAGTTTTCATCAGTGAGATTGTAAGGCTGCATGGCGTGCCTAAGAGGATTATATCCGATCGAGGATCGGTGTTTACTTGACGATTTTGGATGAGTTTCCAATAGGCCTTGGGAACCCAACTTAACTTCAGTACTACGTATCACCTAGAGACTGACGGGAAGACCAAACGAACAAACCAAACCTTGGAGGACATGTTTCGCATGTACGTGATGGACCAACAAAAGCATTGGGAAGAATTCTTGCCACTGGTGGAGTTCTCTTATAACAATAGTTACCAAAGCACCATTAAGATGGTGCCTTTCAAGTTTCTTTACGGGCGACCGTGTCGGACGCCTTTGAGTTGGGATCGGATTGAGGATAGGGTCCTGGTGGGACCAGAAGAGATCCAAGAAATGGAAGAGAAAATGCAAACAATAATACAAAGGATTAAAGAAGCGTAGGATCGACAGAAGAGTTATGCTGATGCGCACCGTGTCGACTATAGTTACGAGGTTGGAAATCGAGTCTTCTTGCTGGTTAAATCACATAAGAGTTCTATCAAGTTTGGAAAGGGAGCTAAACTCTCTCCTAGGTTCGTGGGGCCTTTTGAGATCATGGAAAGAAAGGGGCCTATGGCCTATCGACTAGCCTTGCTTGATTCCTTGAGGTGTATGCACAATGTTTTTCACGTATCTGTTTTGAGACATTATATTAGTGATACTACACATGTTATTGACATGATTTCCTTGTAGGTATCAGATGAGGGGGCACTAACGGTTGAGCTGACCCGCATATTGGATCATCGCATTCGACAACTACGACGTCGAAAAATAGATCAGGTTAGGGTCTAGTGGGACAACTATAGTCTGCATTCGACGACCTGGAAGGACGCATATGTTATGCACCAACAGTTTCCATTTTTGTTTGATAGATAGACTTATGATACTGTGATACACATTATTCGACACTTATACTGTGAAACTTCAGGACAAAGTTTAGACCAAGAGGGGGTGTATGTAACATCCCGCTCTTGCGCATTGAGTGAACTTATTCTTTGAGGGAACTTGCTAGCAAGTGATCCAGATTATTATACTATTAAACGTTTAATTTTGATTATGAGGCGTTATGGCTTGATGACATGTTTTTTTATTGCATTGACATAGACAGGTGCTATTGACTTGGTTTTACTGAGTGTGCAGTATTTTGGACCTCAAGGATGTAGAGGCATCGATGGAACCCCTTGGACTTCGGATCGAGTCGGGGAGTGAACCATTGGGGTTTCATTGTTTTATATGTGATATTAGTACATCTCATTAGATGATATGATTATCGATATATTGCTAACATGATTCATTGATGATGCAGGCTTACGATAGCTTGCCGACCAGACTCACATGTGGAGTAGAGGGGTCATGCACGAGTACCAAAGATGTTGAGGTAGATGTGTGAACAATAGCCCTGCCACAACCTACTAGTAGTCCTGCTGTGGCTCAAACTATAGGTTAACATTTACCTAGTTTGAGATGACCCACGATGTTGTGAGGGTAGACTGCGACAATCGCTCATGAATATTTTAAGGGGCAGACAATAAGGTGGGGGCCTTATTCCTTAGAGGCCCTTAGTCTCCCACAAGTTCATCTGGCGGAGTATTGACTCCAGGGGTTTTTGATGTCTACCAAGTCATTCAAGAGGTGAGTGGCACCATTGGAGCATGTGGTGCGTCCTGAAGGGCACGTCGTGCAAGAAAAATGGAAAGAGGCGAGTGGCACCCTTGGAGCATGTAGTGTGTCCTGAAGGGCATGTCGCGCAAGGGAAATCAATGAGGCAAGTGACACCCTTGGAGCACCTAGTGCATCCTGAAGGGCACATCATGTTGTTAATGATAAATGAATGAACCTAGATGGCCTTAGGATGAATAACGTGATAAAAAATTTAAAAAATTTTTTCCCTAATAAAATGTCACGCAACACAAAAATTAAAGTCTAGGTCTAAATTATACTGGTGGCATAATTTTTCTATCCTTTAATATATATATATATATAATAAATAATGATGATACTCTTCATTAATCTTGTAACAAGAAGGGAGTAAGCAATTTAATTGTTTCATAAAAATCTGTTGGGATAAAAATTAAAAAAGGGGGAAATAATTGTTTTATTATATTATGATAATTTAAAATTTATTAATTAAAAAGGGAATAGGGAAAAAGTTAATTTTTACACCTGCCAAACTGAGTTCTAAATGAAAAGGGGAAAGAGGGAAATCTAAAATAATTAGGAAACTAGGAAAAGAGGGAAACATAAAAAGAAAAGGGAAACACAAGGGAAAAAACAAAAAGTCAAACTTAGTAAGGTATCTAGCATTTAAGAACTTTCTAAATTAACTCAACTAGTAAATTGGTAATGGGGAAAGTCATTAAAACTTGTAAGGGAATATGGGGACACCTAGGAGCGATTCTAGGATTGAATTTAGGTGGGTGAGGGAAATAAGGGTAATTAATTAATTAAAGAAATTAATTTATGGAGGAATGAAGGGGACGGGTGACACTTGTATGGAGAGGATTTTTAGGAATTAATTTATTAAACATTAATTTAAGTGGGATTTTGGGAAGGTAAAGGAGTTCAAAACTCTATATAATGGAGGGAGGAGAAGGAGGAAGGATCTCTTCTATTTTTCATAACGTTACACTGCAGAAATCTATACTTGAATGAATTATCTTGTGGGAGTTGGGATACCCAGCTCGATGAGGAGTGGTAGCTCAGCCTTGCGAGGCAAGCTGGGAGCTAGCTGATTCTCTGGTTAGTGTGCATGGCCCCTTTGCGGCTCG